>JASDQU010107010.1:30590-46721 GCA_032191745.1 Picea mariana | reverse complement strand
AAGTACATTTATAATGCCGAATTTATAGCTGAGTTTCAAAGGAAAGAATGTATTGAGGCGGACCAGACATATCCTGATCATATTAAAGGATGGTGGAGATATCCATCAAAATTTAGGGTCGATTCCCATAAAATTTATGCCACAACATATTTGAACGAGTACATGGTCTATGTAGCCATTATGTTGTGTAGTCTCTTCGAGAAAAAGGATCCCTGCCATTTTCCCGTAGAATGGGTGCCCCTTCTAGAAGAAGCATCAGAAGGATACACTTTTAACTGGAGCAAGATTTGGTTTGATAACCTGGCCCAAGAGGTTTCAAATTATAGAGTTGCAAGATCTAAAGGTCAGCCAGTGGCCTTTTACATGTCGGCGTACATCATGGACGCAATCTTCTTTGTGACTCCATTTCCCTTGATGAATTGGAGTTGGAACATAACCTTCCCCGAACCCATTCACGAGTATCACTCTGTGCTTTGGGAAGAAAATGCTAAGGATGCGTTTTACGAAATTTTTCATTTCATTGTAATTCCAATGCATAAATTGTTTTATGGCTGTGAACCCCCTCGCATTTATGAGTCAGTCTCAGAAAACCTCAAAGCAATAGTCGATTGGTTCATTGATGAAAACTTCTCTTACATTAGGGTTTATGGGTGCTCAATCCCCCCCCATGCGCTTCCAAAGTTCCTCCCAGACAGACTGGTGTGCAGAGAGGTAGCGCACTAGATAGTAAAAGGAGATATTGGAATAGAGATAAAGGCATATCAAAAGAAGTCCTGGCCAACCTTCCCTGTACATATCAGGAAATTTTCATTGCAAAACCTAGGCCATTCTAAAGTGGAAACAGAAGCACTGGAAGATGTTAAACTGGTAAATATTGAACATAAAAAACATGACCCTTATCAACTGGTGAATAGACATTTGATGCAATGCAATATGAAGGCTTATGAACACGAAAATTCTATTGATGATGATATATTCAAAGAGGTTAAAACCTATGAGGAGGTTTTGAACAAGGTACAAGCCTTACTACCCAACTTACAGACTGGTTTCATGTCCTTCCAAGGTCACAGGCGAAGTTGTTTGCCAAAGATTTTGCAGGGTGAATCCACGACATCTCCTCCAGAGCAGGAAGGGTCTCCCCCAGGTTTTGAAATAGAATTACAGAATACAACAGCTGCAAAGGAAAAAATAAAGGAGATCAAAATGCCTTCACAAGAAACAGAAGTTCCTCAGACAGAGGAATCAAAGTCAAGGAAAGATAAGGAGTTGGAAACATCCCCAGAAATCCTTGGGGATTTTCCCAAAAAAGTAGGAGGAACAGCATCAGCGGAGATTGGAAGTCCTATTACTTCTTTGACCCCTTTGCATTCTACTTATGGTAACCCCAAAATGGAATTCCTTTACGTTAGTGATCTCAAACCTATTTCTAGGGATGAGATTGCTTCCTCTGATTACTTTTTCAGTAAAAAGAGGAAGGCTATTCTGAAACAGGAAATGCATCCAAGAGGAGACAGGATGGTAAAGAAGCACAAGATCATCATAGATGGACAAAAAATCCAAGAAGGGGAGTTCACTATAGAGATAGCAGGCACAATGGGAGCCTTAGCATCAACAAATTTATATTCTGTGGGAAATTTGACAACTATGTTGCAGTAGAAAGATCAGATGATAGCTCATCTACAAAGTCAATTAAAGGAGACTGAAAGAAGTATCAGTAGGGAGATAGACAAAGGTCTAGAACGAGCCAGATTCAATGACATTCAAGAGATTCAAAAACTGAAAGCAGGCTTAGATGAGGCAAACTTGAAGATAAAGGTTAGTCAAGCACAGGTCCTACAGCAAGAAGAAACGAATCGACAATTACAAAATAAGATTAACTCCATTCAAAATCGAGTGGTAGAAATGGAAACTTTCCAAGCCCAGGCATTGGAAATACATGCAAAAATAGAAAAAGAGCAACCAGGATTGATCTCTAAGCTAGAAATTATTCAAACTTACTTGCAGGAGACAAGCAAATCCTTGGAGAATATTCTCTTGAAAGAAAGAGAGACAAAAGTAGCCAGAACCACTTTTCAAAAGGCAGTGACTCTTTCAGCAAAAGAGAAGATCGGAAAGACTCATAAGTTATCTGTTTCAGAGCAGATCGAAGGGGATATAATACTCAAGGTTTGGGAGGCAAGCCTCGCCGAAAACAAAGGAATAACCAAAGAGGTTAACGATGATTGCCAAGCAATTTTCGATCTTCTAGATAAGGCTTTGTTGAACATTGGAAGAGACAACTGTCCTGGGTTATTAGGAGAAATTAACATTGGTAAACATCGGTTAATATTCAAGGAGGATCTGGAAGAAATTCAAGTAGAGATCTCACAGATAAAGGTAATTGATGTTACACAGATTAATAAGTGGATGGTGAGGCCAAATGTAAAGTTACAAGCTATTGAGTTTACAGGAAAGATAGTTGAAGACCGTCTACGAGGACTACAGAGAAAATTCTTCCTATTTGAGGCGAAAGATATTCCAGAGGCTCCTAGAGTGTTGGTGCACCTCTTGGGAAAATGTATTGATTGTCTCAAAAAAGAGGAAGCAACTTCATCAACAAAGAAGTAAAGTATTATTTTGAAAATTTCATCATCGAAATTAATCAAAGAATATAAAGATAGAAATATAAAAGGTTCAGTATTCCACATTCATGTAACCGTTAGTCTTCGGAAGTTAGTTAATCACCAACAGAAAAAAGGTTGGGAGATCATGTATAAATATAATTTCACAAGTCTAAGAAATGGCTTTTCATTTTTTGAGAGCCAATTGTATTAGAAGTTTTCTGATTTACAGTGATATAAATAATGCAGAAGAGATTCTGAATTCTATCAACTTGAAGCTATGTGTTCCTTTTCTCTGTTTTCAATATCTTTCAACATCTTTCTTTTCATGTCTTTCTAATGAATGATAAACTATAATTTAACTCAAACTTCTATTGTGGTTTGAATTTATTTAATTATCTAATCATTTATAGTTTTTCCTTTGTGATTGCTATCAACAGTTTCAAGACCTGTAGGCCATTTGGATGGTTATATTTTATATTTCATTAGAAATGGTGTTTTTCTCTCTTTCTTTTGTTATGATATGAGATTCTTTCGTGATTAAAGCCTCATATTTTCCAACACGTTACTTTTTTTGTTTTACTATTCTCAAATTTTTTCAAGTACAGGAAACAACCTCTACTATTATTGTGTTATTATTTTGAGTTCCAAAACTCCTTTTCATTTCATCCCTCAAAACTGAAGCAACAAATATTTAAACATTTTATAATTAAATAAAATAGTACCCCTCATGACTGTCCCAAATAATAGACAACCTAACGTAGAACCTGGCCTTCAAGATCAAACTAGCATTGCTTTGAACTTATTTAATACTATCCTGCAAACAACGACTACCCGGGTCGAATTAGAACGCTCATGGGCAGTTATCGAGAGAGACATCAGCATCCAAGAGAAATGGGAAGCTAGACAGAGACAGTTGAGAAACCAACTCTGATTTACCCTTCACATTTGATTCTTACCCCTTAGTTCTCTTTATCTTACGGATGCCTTGATGGTATACTTTAGAGACTTAAAGTATAAACTCAGGAACAACAACAGAATTGAAGGAAATCAAGCAGAAGGTGACTGAACCTGTTTGGGAATTTGATCATAGGTTTAAGACCTTGACATGCCATTTAATTTTTCAGATTCCAGATGAACAACATAAGGAATGGTTCATCGTTCCCCTCCTACCACACATTAGAGTTCCTCTTATGCAGCAGAAGGTCGCTTCACAGTTTGAGGAATTAGAGATTGCCATGAAATTAGAAGTAGCCCCTATAGGAGAATCCAATCCAGGTATGAGTCAGATTTTGAATCAATGAGAGGAGGTCCATGACAAAAAGCATTGTCCTTTATTTAATGAATACTTGGCCTCTGGAGCCCCTAAAACTTTGAAGTAGACTACTTTACCATGGTGCGCGACGTGTTTAACTAGACATCGCCTTGGTGAATGTTATTATATGCATAAATATGTCCAGACACCCACCAATATTTATTGTACATTCTGCAAATATGTGGGGCATGATGAGAAGGACTGTAGGGCTTATGACCTCATGCATGAAAGGTCAAGGGATGCATATAGAATTCAAGGAGAATTACAACAAGAAGGGAATGTTGCCCAGTTCAATTTCTCAAGAAGAGGAAACTTCAACCCTTGCAGTGGGTTCAGAGGAAGAGGACAAGGAGGAGGCATGGGTCAAGGTTGAGGCCAAATTATTTGCTATAACTACGCCCACCCAGGTCATTTGGAAAGGGATTGTCAGAACCCTTGCACCACTTGCAACTATTGTAAGTTGTTTGATCATGTCATTGAATATTGTCCAGTATTGTTAGCTAAAGTTCAGGAAAGACGAGGTGGAAACCAACAAGTTCAACTTATATCAGTTGAACCTCGCGGTGAGGAACCCATAGTCATTGTCTTACTAGATGAGGCGTTGTTACAGGAGAAGATAGGGCGAATCCAGAAAAGACTATAGATGGATCAGGGATTAGAAGAGCTTTAGAGAAGGCACCATTGTTTGATCCAAGGAAAGAGAATCATACTTCTGAAGAAGCAAGAAAAGAATTCATAGGTGAACACGCTTCTTCATCTAGGGCGCAACCAGAAGTAAGGGAATGTGAAATACCTCCAACATTTGATCGGTCTATCCCACTTAGGCAAGGAAAAGAGGTAAGCAAGCTTGTGGACTTCTTGTATACTTGTATCAATTTGATTAAACATAAAAGAGTTGTGCAGGAACTACAACACCAGATAATACAATATGAAATTGGAAGAGTAGATCCTCTACTGAGTAGAGTTGTGAATCAAGTATCTAGAAAAAGGAGGATAAGCAAGGAACTGCACCTTAGTGCTTAGATTGGAGACTACGACGTGGACTATGTGGTCCTTGACCTGGGATCAGAATTAAATGTTATGATGAAGCAGACTTGGGCATGTATATGAAAACCTAAATTGATTTACTCTCCTATTAGGCTCAGGATGGCTAATCAGCAGGTGGTGAGCCCCTTTGGAAGACTAGAGCATGTCCCTATTGACATCGATGGAGTGAGGACATTTGTAGACTTCAAAGTGATCGAGATTGTTGATGATAGTTGTCGTTATCCTATGTTGTTGGGTATTGATTGGGCTTTCAACAATTTGATTGTTGTTGACCTAAAAAAGAGAAGAATGACATTTGAAGGTGATGGCCTTAGGGTCATTACACCTCTTGACCTTGATGAAGGTCGCAGATACACAGAACCCAAAAGAGAAGAAGATTGTACCTATGAGCTAGAGAGAACATCTATAAAATGACAGCAGGACAACAAGATTATATTAATCCTACAGTAGATGCAAATCTAAGTTGTCAAAGTGAGAGTGCATGCTCGTCATATTCAAAAGAAGCATTGGAAAATTGGCAGAACAGAATGTATGAAGTCTCTATACAGAGGTGTGCTAGATTGACTAAGGCAATTCCTTGGATTGACACAAAAGTAAGTAATCTTCACACATTTGATGGATTGAATAATTTAGAGACATTTCTACTTGAATTTAAAGGAATTGTACCAATACAACAAATCTTGTTGGCACTAGATGAAGCCTTGAAAGCAACTCCAACTAGATGGTGGGAAGCCCACAAGAATAACATCACGGAATTGGTACAATCTCGCACCTTGTTGACAGTGTGATTTTCAGACCAATATGAAGGCTTTGAAGTTCGATACACAGGTTAGAGTTGTCCTAGGGACCATATGCGAAGTTGTGAGGAAGCCTGGAGCAGCATTCCTAAAGAACAGTGGATACATAATTTCATTAACACCTTAGATAGTACACTTATCAACTGGTATCTTCAAGAAGAACTGTGCTTAGCCACTACAGATTGATATGGTATGACCCAGAACTTTTATAGCTACATTCATATTTGAAAGTCAGTACCCCACAATAGATCAGGCTTTACAAATTGTAAGACAGAAGATCTTTGAGGAAGTACCTAACCTCCCTCTTGAACAAGAAGAAGATGAATGGACTGCACCTCTTCAGAGGTTACAGGGTTGTTATAATATTAATGCAAATGGATGATGACCCTAGGAATGTGAAAATTTCAGAAACTGAAGGACAAAGGGATATACAAGGGCCAGGGATTGAATTACCTTTTGTTGGGCAACCTATTAAAATTAAGAAGGTTAACATTGGAACAAATCAAGCACCTAAGTTAGCAAATGTTGGATACTATTGGGATGATGCTACTATTAGTAAGATTACATAACTATTGCATGAGTATCAGGACTTGTTTCCAACCAAGGTCACAGACATGAAGGGAATTAAAGGGCCCATGGGAGAAATGAAGATTCATTTGAAAGCAGATGCAAGGCCTGTCAAGCAGAGGCCTTACAGACTGAATCCCAAGTGCAAGTAGAAAGTTAAGATTGAATTAGATAGAATTTTGGAAGCAGGAATCATAGAACTAGTTGAAGGATCTGAATGGATCAACCCTATGGTGGTCCAAGATAAGAAATTAGGAGAAATCAGAATCTGTGTAGATCTAAGGAAATTGAATGATGCATGGTCACATGATCCATTTCCTACACCTTTTACTGATGAAGTTCTAGATAATGTAGGAGGACAGGAAGTTTATTCATTCACAGATGGATTTTCAGGCTATCACCATATCAGAATTGCTGAGGACAAACATAAGACTATATTTGCAACAGAATGGGGTTATTTTCAGTACATTGTGATGCCTTTTGGTTTGAATAATGCACCAACCATCTTTTCCAGGGTGGTGGTCGAAGCATTTAAGGAATTTTTACATAAGTTTTTGGAGGCATACTTTGATGACTAGACCATTTTTAGTCTACTGAAAGATCATATTGAATGTTTGAGATTAATGTTAGATAAGTGCAGGCAATGTCATATTGCCCTGAACTTGAAGAAGTGTATTTTCTTTTCACCTTATGGAGTGTTGTTAGGACACATTGTGTAAACAGGGGTTGTTGGTAGATCCTTCCAAGATTGCTATCATTATTGATCTACCTCCTCCTACTTCGGTTAGACAGTTGCGCACTGCATTAGGACACACGTGATATTATAGAAAGTTTATTAAGGTCTATGCACATATAACAATACCTATGGAGAAGCTATTAAAGAAGGATAGTAAGTTTCGACACATTAAAGCAGAAAATGGTCACTGCGCCTATTTTGGTTTTCCCAGATTGGAGTAAGGAATTCCATGTTCATGTTGATGCTTCATCCATAGCATTAGGAGCAGTTTTGGCACAACCAGGTGCAAGATATATTGACCACCCCATAGCCTTTTCTAGCATGAATATTTCTACATTTGAAATGAATTATAATACCACTGAAAGAGAAGGCTTAGCTATGGTATATGTGCTATGAAAGTTTAGGAACTACTTGTTGGGAGGACATATTAAGATGTTCACCGATTATTCTGCATTGAAGTACTTAGTCAACAAGCCAATGTTGGGGGGGATAATATACAAATGGCTATTATTATTCCAAGAGTATGAATTTGAGATTTTGGTCAAGCCAGGAAGAATGAATAAGGGACCTAACCACTTATCTAGGTTAGAACATGGAGAAGAACCTACCAGTTTGGATGATACACTACCAGATGCACAGTTGTTGGCCATCAGAAAATTCGATGATCACTTCGCCGAGATAGTCCAGTTCATGTCCACATGAATGGCACCTCGCAAGTATATAGTTATTCAGAAGAAACAGTTTGTAGTCTGCGCTGCAGATTTTCAACTTATAACTGGATAGTTATATAAGATGGGACCAGATGAGATCTTAAGAAGATGTGTTATGGAGTCAGAAAGACCATTTATTCTTGCAAAATCACATGAAGGCATCTCAGGAGGACATTATGCAGGGAAAGAAACAACAAAGAAGGTTCTCAGAGCTAGCCTCTAGTGGCTCACTTTACATCAGGATGCTAAGGAATACTACAGAGCCTGCGATGTATGTCAAAGAGTAGGGAAGTCATCCAAAAGGGATGAGATGCCTTTAGCACCTCAGTTAACTTTATAAGAATTTGAGAAATGGGCTATTGACTTTGTGGGACCTATCAACCCACCAGGAAAGCGCACAGGAGCTCGATATATCATCACTTCTACAAATTATTTGACCAGATGGGCATAAGCTAGAGCAATTAAAGATTGTGGTGCAGCTAAATCTGTGCGGTTCATCTTTGATGATATCATAACTAGATTTGGATGCCTGAAGATCCTTATGAGTGATCAAGGCACACACTTCATTAACAAAACTATTGAATCCTTAACTCAGGAGTTCGAAGTTCACCATCAAAAGAGCACACCATACCACCCACATGCGAATGGTACAGTCAAAGCTTTCAGTAAGATCTTCGAGACAACGCTGACTAAGATTTGCAGTGTTAACATAGATGATTGGAATTTGAGAATTCCAGCAGTGTTATGGGCTTATCGAACTACTTGCAAAAAGTTAACCACGCAAACTCCCTTCAAGTTAGTTTATGGCCTGGAAGCAGTGGTACCTATGGAATACTTGGTTCCTAGTTTAAGAATTGCAGCATTCACAGGTATGGATGACACCGATGATGTTCAAGATAGGCTCACGTAGTTGATGAAACTTGAGGAAGATAGGTTCATTGCAGGATTTCATCAGCAGGTACAAAAAGAACGATAAAAGGCTTACCATGATCAACATATCAAGAAGAAAGCATTTAAACAAGGAGATTTGGTACTTTTATACGGCAGCAAGTTCTTGAATCATCCAGGGAAGTTCGGGACACATTGGCTTGGGCTATTTGAGGTTGTCTATGTTACCAAAGGAGGAGTTGCGCATTTGAAGACCCTTAATGGAGAATGGAAGGATGGTTTAGTAAATGGGAGCCAGTTAAAGTTGTATTATGACAACCAGCTGCCTCGCAACTCTCAGTAAAAACAAAGCAAGAAGGGCCTAGGCACTAGGTGCAGTTGAAATTGGGTACCAGACACAGAAAAAATAGTTTGCACAAGATAGGGAGGGACGGAGCAGAAATCACATGTTGCTTCGTGCAGTCTGCTGTCGAAGTAATACAGGAGGCTTAACCCTGCAGTGACTTGGGACAAGTCACATGTGAGTGTTGGGGGCCTGTTGGCCCTTGGTCAGGTATTAAGGATGAAAGCGAAGATTAAAGAAGAAGAAAGACAAAGTATGAAGTGTGCGGAAGGAACACAAACTGAGGAAGGGTTGAAGTGGTTAAAGAAACATAAAAGAAGGAACAAAGTAAGGGAAAGCAATTTGTTGAAAGAGAAGATCGAGGAAGACAAAGAAACAAAGAGGATAGATCGTGGACAATTCAACAAGCGGAAGAAGACACTAATGGGTTCTTTGGAGCACCTCGCGGAGAAGAAGGAAGAATAGGTCAGTGAAGTCCTTAAAATGTGGGTTATGTGGACCTAGGGTTTTGGTACCTAGGGTCTAGGGTTTCTAAGAGTCATGGAATGATAAATAGAGGTCTAGAAGAGTTGAGAGGGACATATAGAGAGATTGAAATGTAAAAGTGCCAGGTATTAGATCATTCTTGTATTTTGGATCTTCAACTGGGTGTGAAGATCGACTCTGCAGCTGGGTGCACAGGGTTGGGAGATAGCACAACTGGGTGCACAGTGGTACCTCCTCTGAGTGACACGTGACCAACACCTGTCATGGCACATGGAGCACTCGTCACGTGCCATGTCACCATTGGGCACCAGGTGTCAGGCTTGTTCCAAGGTCTGAGCTCTAAGAAATTTCAGTGTCGGGGATTACGATATGATTAGATGAATTAATTTTGATGGTGACGATGGGATTAAATTGAATTAATCCTTGGTTTATGACCCATGTTCTCGGTTACAATATACATGGTGGAGATTGACCCTTATTTAGATCCAGCGGTTTGGATTTGTCATACCTATTACGGGGATGTCGACCAATGTGATCCACCCTTTTATTTACTGACCTGTCAGGTGTTGACATGTGTCACTCTTCCCGAGAGTGTTGGCGGCCACCCTAGTATACGCCCCAACATTAGCCATACGCATGGCCTAATTTCCACTTAAAATGTGTTTACCAAGCACCGAGACGTTTGGTCTCTTGGAAACCAAATTATTTGGTTCCTAATTCTACACCTACTCCAGGATTAGCTAGCACTGCGAACACGTAGAATGACGTGTGGCATGACATGTGGTAGTCGTACCACATGTCACATGTCACTCATTTTATCCAAGGTTCCTTGTCTGATCTTTCCAAAACTATGCAACTTGTGGCACCATCTTAGGGTGACATGTGGCCTTCCATTGTCGTGGCATGTGGACCACTATTTGCGCACCATGTCTCCACCGGGCATCGGGTGTCAAAACTTACCTATGATGTTGATCTAGAAATATTTCGATTATGGGGATTAGGAGGAGAATAATTTGTATTAATCATGTGATTATGAGATCATAATCAAGCTCATCACGGGTTTACGACCCCGCAATATCTATGATTGGGATTTGATCTGGGTTCCCACAAATTGACGATGGATATCCTCTCATTTTTTGGATACCGGGCCATCGACCCATCCCACGATTTGAGTTGCGGGAAAACTTTCAAGGGTCTGGGATCTGATTGACCCCATCTGAATGCAATCAACACCTATTATCTGTTGGCTTCCCAAATGTTACACATTATTTTCATCACCCTTATGACCATTAATGATGTAAACCTATATGTTGCCTTCAGAGGGGTCAGTGGCTTGAATTCCTGAAGAAAGAAGGGAGAAGAACTTTCCCTGAGAGAAGAAGTTGTATTTTCCTTTGTAAAAACCCTATTTAGGAGGATTTTCGTAGGCTTCTCTATACGTAGGGTGCGGAAATGCCTGATTTCCACACCTTTCTCTATAGCTGGGTTGTGGAGTTTCTTCAAGCTGCACTATAGCTAGGGTGCAGAAATTCTTGTACATGGGAAAAACAAGCATTTTCTCGACGCTTCTAGAAGGAGAAGCTTCTATGGTGAGGTGGCCTATGAACGGTTTGGATCTTACTTGCTTTCATGATTTAGTGGGATCATCCTAACCTCCTCACCTTATCCTCTTCAGCTTATAAAAAGAGAGGAGCTCTCATGGAGGAAGTTAGTTAGATTGAACTTGGGTTTTGTAGCTTGGAGTTTTTGGAGCTTGTATGTTGGCTTTGAACTTTGATTTTTCAAGATAGATTGTGAGTAGCTATTAGATTTACAGTCTCAGAATCCATGAAGTAGAAGTGTGTGGGAAGCAAGGAACTGTTGGAAGGAACCTGACGACATCAAGTCATCTGGTTGTATCTTTCTTCCACATTCTTTAATACAGATATACTTTTCTTTCCTATATGAATATTATTTTTTCATGTTGTATGATTCCTTGATCACGTACATAATTTCATATCAAATAGACTCCGTTATTCTTGTCTTCGTTGGCTTGTGTTTCTTTGAAGATATTTCTCCATAAGCCTCGTGGCGGAGCTTGGATTGCATTGGCAAATTCGGATCTTCGAGATTTAAAAGGTATGTTTTAGATCCATTTCTCATTTGATAATTGAAATCAAATATAAGGAAAGAGTAGTGTATTGTCTTGTTTTGTTCTAGTTTCATAGTGAATCTAGTGGGATTGATTTGTGTCCGCACTTAACAATTAGCCCGATAACACTAGATCCTATGAATCATATCTCAAGGCACTTGTCCCAAGGCCAAGGACCAAAAGGGTCCCATTCTCTATTCATATGCAACCAAACATGGACAGGTGTCAACCCCCCCCGGTGACACCGTGGCTACCAAGCTATAACCTTATGTCATTGCGATGTCACATCCTTTCCCTCTCCCTCCTGCTTATGCAACAAGGCATGGGACCAAGGGATGGAACCCTATTCCCTGAACATTAGTGTATCAATACTTTCGAAGGATTTGGACTTAGATTTCTTACGGGGTCTGATGCTTTGGTACCCCAAGATGCTAAACTCCCTCCTGAGATTTTTTGAAGATCTATGGCTGTGGCCTGTTTTTCTAGTAGATATGATGACCCTCGACACATTGTCTATATCCGAGGATTTAATGAAATCCTCATGACACAACCAACGATGGAGGTTATCTCCACTTCCAGATCCAACAACCGAGGTCTCATCTCGACTTTGTCTCGATAAAGGGCTCAAATTTAATCGTTGGGCCCAATCTGCAACCAAAATCTTCTGAAGCGAATTATGGCACCTCCACTGGCTTAACAGTTTGAGTATGGACTTAGTCATTTTCGTGAGGGTTTTCCTCGTGTTACCCCATAGGGTTTCTGGATTGTTGAGAGCTTCTTCGCTTGGGTTCCAAGGAAATTTTTTATCCTCACCCAATGTACCTTGGCTTCATCATACCGAGGGGAATTCTCACGTTGTCAAAACTTCCATACCACAACACCCTAGTGCATACTCACTTCCACATTGCAATATTACAGAAACATCTTATAAATTCACACGTGCATTTATTTCTACATTTACAAAGATTTTCTATAGATAAGATATAGGATTCCTCATGCAGATGTGTTCTATGTAAACAAGATACCCTTACTAGGAAAGGCACAATCATGGTCACCATTCGGGTGTTCACATTAGAGATCATCATACAGATCATCAAATCCATTCATGCATTAAAATTAATATACAGAGCAATGCAAGTTACTTATCTACAACCGATGAGGTATGTTGGCCAATATAGTAGGGTGAACCGCTCTCCACCCAACCGTAGGAAAGGTTGTGCTAACCTCTGCTACAACCATCCACCCTCGATCTAGGGTACGATGTCACGAGAGGATACCTGCAATATTTTTAGGAAGTCTCTACAACTTATATTCTCTCATTGTCTCCCCTTGCTCTTAGCCTATACCCATTCGTGTGTATCCCCTTCGATATATACCTGTGCCCTATTTTTTTTCCTTCTCCTGCAGAACTTCGTGGATCATGCTAGAATTTTCTTGAAGGTACGTTTCCCATCCTTCCTTAACTTCCAAAGAAGTTTTTCCAACTACCATCTTGACTGATAATCATTTTTCATGGTTGGGGACACTTCTAGTATGCACCATTTTAATTTTGACAGGATATTGCTTGGAAGATTCATTTAAATCAACAATTAACTCCCTCTTTCCCATTCCTCTCATGACATTGTAACCTGTGAATACCATCCCTACAACAATATCTCAACATTTCTCTGTTATGTTAAAATCAAATATATGAAATAAAAAATAAATCAAGGCCCATTGTTTTTCCTTAAGTACATAACACCTCTGCCTATAGTTTGTTAAAATAGTGCTTATATTTACAGATGGGGGAAAGATGGGTGTTACAATCCCCTCCCCCTTAAAGGAACACCATACTTAGTGTTCTAAATACCCCCAAAAATTTATATATAGCAGTGAACAAAAAAGGGTATGCATGTTTCATGGCATCCTCCATTTCCCAAGTTGCTTCATCGAGACCAAAGTGTTTCCATTGCACCTTGAACTGTGCAATGGTTATGTTCCTGAGAGGAGTCTCTCTCCTATTTAGGATACACTACAGTTTTGTATGGAACTCTCCCTCTAGCTCCACCTGGATCATAGACCATTCAATTATGTGAGAAACATCATGTATATATTTGTTTAATAAAGAAATATGGAAAGCATTATGTGCCTTCATTGTAGGAGGCAAGGCCAATTTATAAGCTACATGTCCCACTGTGTCTAGGATTTCAAAACGTCCAAAACATTTGGGTGCCAACTCGACACATGCTCCCATTCTTAAGGATATTCTTATAGGTTTAATATGGAGATACACATGATCTCCTACTCTAAACTATTTATGGATGCTTTTGTTGTCTACATAGCTCTTTTTCCTGTCCTGGGACACTTTCAATTTTTTCCTTATTTGAGTTATTTGTTGTTCTATTTCCATTAACATATCGGGTCCAAGGGTAATTATATCTACTGGATTATCCCAGATAATTGGGATATTGCATTTTCTTCCATAGAGGGCCTCAAAGGGGATTATTTTCAAGTATTCTTGGTAACCATTGTTGTAGGCAAATTCTACCATGGGTAGATACTATTCAGATTTCTTGGGCTGATGCATCACATGCCTCCTTAACATGTCTTCCAACACTCAATTCTCCCTCTCCATTTTCCCATCATTTTGAGGGTGGTAGGTTTTACTAAATAGTAGTTTTGTTCCACAAACCAATGGACAAAGATTTCCAAAATTGTGAGGTGAATTTTGCATCTCTATCAGATATAATTTCCTTAGGCATCCCATGTAGTCTAAATATTTATTTCATGAAGATATTGTTAATATCTATTTCCTTACAAGTGGAATAAACTAGAATGAAGTGGGAAGCCATGCTCAATGTTTCCACAACTATTGTGATGGCATCATTTTGTTTGGTTGTTTTTGGTAGTCCCATGATAAAGTCCATGGAAATGGTTTCCCATTTCCATTCTGGAATAGGCAGGGGCTGCAACATCCATGTGGGGGTGCTAGTGTTCCACCTTAACTTGCTAACACTCTAAACATTTATCAAAATAATGACCTATATCCTTTTTCATCCTTGGCCAATAAAATAGTTTCCTAAGGGCTGTAATCATTTTATGATAACCAGGGTGAATAGCATATGGTATTTTGTGTAGTTCATAAAAAATGAACCTCTTCAAGTCGTCACAATTTGGGATATACAACCTAACTTTGCATGTTAGTATTCCATCACTCATCAATCGATAACCATCATAATTCATCCCTGTGGGATCTTGTTCTAAATGTGTGTTTACTATTTTTAAGAACTCATCTACTGCATGTGCACTCTTAACCCTTTCCTTGAGGTTTGTTTCACAAGTGCTTACAACTGCTAAGTGAATTAATTTCATACTCCTACTAAGGGAATCAACCACTTTGTTTTATTTTCCTTTGATGTGTTTGATCTCAAAATCAAACTCACTGATGAGAACCATCCACCTAGCTTGCCTAAAATATAGTTTGGGATGGCCAAATAAATACCTCAGTCCACTATGGTTTGTCATGTGTACGGAATTTCTTCCTAGGAGATAATTCCTCCACATTTTTAAAGCATTTACTATGAAAGCCAACTTTAGGTCATGGGTCACATAATTTATTTCATGTTTATTCAAATTTCTGGACTCATAATAGATTACATGTCCCTCTTGCTTGAGGATCCCACCTAATCCATCCTTCCAAGAATTTGTACACACAAGGAAGTCTTTATTTAGATTTGCAATTTTCAGCACTGGGGCATGGATCAAGAGGTGTTTCAGCTGTTGGAAACTTTCCTCACATTTTGTTGTCCAAATAAATTTAATTCTCTTTCTCTGTAGAGAGGTGATTGGGTGACCAATCTTGGAAAACCCCTTGATGAATCTCATATAGTACCCTGCTAGGCCCATGAAGGATCTAAAAGAAGTTACATCCTTTGGTGTAGGCCAATCCATAATGGATTTAATCTTATTAGGGTCAACTACCACTCCTTTCTCAGAGATAACATGGCCTAAGTAGTGGAATTTGTTTTGGAAGAAGTCAAACTTACTAAGATTTGCATAGATCTTGTGCTCTCTTAGTACTCGGAGTACTAACTTGAGATGTTATTCATTCTCTTCCCTATTCTTTGAATAGATTAGGATATCCTCAATAAAGGCTAATACAAATATGTCCAAGAACTTGTTGAGTACACTATTCATCAAACACATGAATGTGGTTGGGGATTGGTGAGACCAAATGACACCACCACAAATTCATAGTGCCCATACATTGTCCTAAAGACAGTTTTATGGATGTCTTCATCCTTAATTTAGACTTGATGATATCTAGACCTCAAATCAATTTTGTAGAATATGGTAGCACCCCTCAATTGGTCAAATAAGTCATCGATTCTAGGCAAGGGATACTTATTCTTAGTTGTCATTTTGTTGAGTTGTATATAGTCTATACACAACCTGAGTGTGTCATCCTTATTCTTTAAAAATAAGGTTGGTGCTCCATAAGGAGACACACTCGGGTGAATGTAACCCTTGTC
>JASDQU010107009.1:45129-70889 GCA_032191745.1 Picea mariana | reverse complement strand
TATTTTTTCTTTCAAGTGCTTTAATTTTCTCCTCCTTTTCGTCTCTTTATAACACCATTAGTTTCACTACCATACCTTGTGAGTAAATCAAGCCTTTAAAAAAAAATATTAATCTAAAATACACTAGATGTTTTTGTTTGTAGGGTTCACAAACTAGTTTAGGGTTTTAGGGCCTTGAATTAGGTTTTGGAGAGGAAACTCTTCAAGGCCATTAAATCAAACATTGGATTCTGAGTTAGGGAGTTCTTAAGTCCAGTGTTGTAAAAGTTATCTAGGACCCCCCTCTAACACAGGGGATAAACACAAGGTCATGTGAGGAAAGGCATCAGAGATAACCCCTCCAAAGCTGAACTGAACGTGGTGGGGAATGTATATTAAGGGTCTGTCTCGGGAATAATACTAACTGCATTTTCCTATGGAGCTTTGTGGACCTCGAATCCATTCGAGATCATCTGTTTTCTTCCAGACCATTTTCTTTCGATACCCTTGATAGGATTCAGACTTGTTATCCTTCTCATTATGATCCGCCTGACTATCGACTGTACCCTCCTGGTGAGTGACTGCGAGTTGGAAACCTAGTTTCCCATAGTCTAGGGACTTACATGGGTGACTCCAAGGTTATACCATGGTACCTGGGGAAAATTTCAGATCACGCTTCGAAGAGTATACCCAGAGGGTGCTTCTGTTTTTGAGTTTCACTTACATTGGTTAGTTTCTCTAGCAGGGATGATTTTAGGGGCTAAATTCTCTCATGGGCTAATTTTCCATGGTTTTTCCAAAAACGAGATTCGTTATTTTAAAAATGATTTGCCCAAATTCTATAGGATAAAATTATTTTACCTTAAAAATCACCAAAATTTTATAAAAACTATATAAAATACTTATAAATTTGAATATTTAAAAAAAATATCGCCAAACATTTATAGTTGACATATGAAGGATTAGTAATATTCGCCAAGGTTTCTACATTTTAAAATAAATTTCCATCATTAAAATCATCCCTGTTCACTAGTGTCGATTGGGGTAACTTTCCTTCCTACTAGATAATCAACTTCTTAATTTGTCTTTAGGAAAAACTTTAGTGTGTTCTTGGTTTTCAAACGCTAGTTAAGCCTTACTGTGTCGGTTGATCATTTCACAAGGTGGAAGATTAACAACTTTGTCGGTCGTGAAGGCTTCAGGGATTATCGGCTATTACATTGGAGCCACCTCCGCAACCGTTGCAACGAATATTTGACCAAGAAGGGTTGTTTGAAGTGACTAAGCCACAGGAAAATGTGCCCGAGCCTGCTCCACAAGGAGACTATTCGACTCGGAAGGAACCTACCATTACTGAAGTTGAGACAAAGGCTCTCAAACCATCCAACCCTCTGATTACTGACTTGTCAGTGCCGATCTTGATTCAGGTTGTCACCCCTGAGGTGACACCTTATGAGTGACGGCTAGTCCTACAAGGGGCAATGGAAGAGAATGTTGGTACCTCGTCTCGGGGTCCTCATACTCCCGTTACAGCTACTACTTCAGGAGGCATGCTACCTCCTCTCCCACCTTCACAAGTCCGGACCATACTGGTCCCGACTCCCTCAACTTTGGGTAGTGGTATGATATCGTTATCGGCTTAGACCACTACTCCGTTTACCTAGAGTACGACGGGCCCTCCCTTCCCATATGGGATGCATGGCTTTCATTCGAACTCGGTTCTTATTTACTCCACCTTACAGACCATGGGTCTAGGGGCAGGAAGTGTGAATGCTCCCATGCAAGGGTCAACTGAGGCCGCTTATGTCCCCTTTAATGCTATCCCTTATGGTGGGGGTCATATATATCCTCCTTCCCCTTCACTCAATGGTTCTTTTCAACAGCCAATCGAGCCAAATGTTAATTATAACTTGTTTGGTGTAGGCAGTTTAGGACCTTTGTCTTATACAATTTCGATGGGATATATGTGGTTATATTTGTTTGTTTCATTTGGAAACAATGATTTTTCTTCGACTGTTGTCTCAGCTGGGGGAAACCCCAGTTTTGGGAAGCAGAACATAGTACATGGTACTATTCCTTCACAAGGAGTGACGACTGGAGTTTTCTCCATGCAGGGTGTTTGGAATCCTTGGTAGGGATTAGTTCCCACAAAAGGGATGGCGGTCGGGGGCATCCCATTCCATGCTCAATGGAACCCCAGGAAAGGCTCTATAACCATGCATGTAGGATCGGGTGGGGGCATCCCCTTCCAAAATCCTTGGAACACAATGCAGAGAGAAATCCCCACAAAATCTATGTCATCCAATTACAGAACTCAACCGATGATACCCCAATAGACGTAGTTTCCATATGTTGGTCAAGGCCATGGTTTTTACAAGAACCCTGGCCAATAGTCCAAATTTTCCTAGCAACCTGGTGCCAGTCAAACTCCAAGACCCTCTTTTCGTCTAAATAGTTCACAACCAAAACTACCATTTTTGGCAATGCTACATCTATCGGACTTGTCGATATTACTAAATGACCCAATATTTCATGATCCACATTGGCCCCCCTTTTCGACTACGTTTCCCTGAGATATTCTGAAATTTGAAGGCAAGACTGGCGAGGATCCAGGTGATCATGTGATGATGAGGATCAGATCAAACTCACCGAGGGACGACTCCTTCCATTTGCACCTTTTTCAATGCACTCTTTTAAGGGGTGCTACAAAATGGTATATTGAGATCAATCACTGAAGGTACTCTTACTTCAACAACTTGGCGATGGTCTTCTTGAACCATTTCCAATTACCTGTGAGATACTATGCTCACACCGAATTGCTAGCCAACTTTGATAAAACCAAGGCCGAACATATCTCTGATCATATCATAGAATGGTGGCGTAGAAAGAGCTTAATTAAGGTCTAGGTCTCTCCTTCTTTGTTTCTTAAGTGGTTCCTGAATTATTTGGTGACCAACATATCCAAGGACGTAGCGACTTCCAGAGTGTTTTCAGAAGAGGTGGTGATTATGAGAGCGCAACATCTTGAACTGATCTACTCTCAGTCCGACATGCTCTATTAGCTTTTTCCATATGTGTCGTGGTCTATTATCGATAAGTCCAAGAAAAATATTGGACCCCGTGCTAATGGTATTGTGGGCTCAATGCAAAATAAGTCCATGGAGCAATTGTCAAATCAGTTGCAAACATTTTCAATACAACAGACTGTGGCCAGCCAGACTCAGTTTTTGACTGTTCCCCCTACCTAGACATCGGACGTACACAATGTGTATTCGACAAACCCTAAGGCCAACCAAAAACATGAGGGAAAGAAGAAACAATGAAACAAGAAGGGTAAAGGGGGAAAAAATGATACCAATAATATTGGCGGGGGGGAAACGGAGAAGAAGAAGTTAAAGTATCCATGTAATCTTTGCTCGAAAGAACACTTGACTCATATGTGCCCTCACCTTGCAAAGGCTTAGAAACTATTGGCAAAGCAATAGCCTGTTGTGTTGAGGAACCATTTTCCACAAGGGAAAAACATGGCTTAGGCTTCAACATCTTCAAGCGCGGCAAGGGGCAGTTAGGGACCCCCCGTGCTTACCAACAACAACCCGGCCGAGAATATTTACATGTTGAACTTCTAGGATAATATAGCGTCTAGGGTTTGAGATTACGGAATTCCAGAATATTTCGATTATGGAAAAGAAGCCATGAACCCACCAACTCCTCTCCATATTGAGAAGGCGATGAGAGAAATGATGAATCACATCCGAAAAAGTGTGTTTAAAAAGGCTTCTCATAATCCAAATGCGAGGGCTGCCCAGAACTACTCTGTTGTGGAAGATTTGGCAAAGAACCCTTGTGCGATGTCCGCTTTGGAAGTCTACCATAGTTTTCATTTGCATAGAAAAGATTTGTTATCTTCCTTGGGATCGACAGAGACTTGTAACCCGGGAGCGATCATTTTTTATCCAACTGACTTAAAACCCCGTCTTCCTTATCACGCTGAATTTCATATAGTAGTGGCTTACACCAAAAAATATTTTACTCATAACATTTTTCGTACGGTGGTTGACGAGGGTGCCTCGACTTGTGTGATGTCATTGGCATGTTGGAAGGCCATTAGCCATCCCAGTTTTTGTTTGTCGCCTATGTTTCTTACGACGTTTGACGGTCAGTTGTTCAAACCACATGGAATCATTCCTTATTTCCCCATGCAGTTGGGAGGAAAACTTGTGTGTGTCGAAGTTGAAGTGGTCAACACACCTCTCAACTACAACCTATTGTTGGGAAGGATTTGGACTTATGCGATGCATGGAGTGGTTTCTATGGTTTTTCGGGTCTTGTGTTTTCCACATGAGGGTTGGATTGTGACCATTGACAAGTTGTCCTTCTCCCATCCTGACCCTTCATCAGGAGCTTCCAGGGTCCCGATGATTGATAATATGCAACCTAGAATTGTCAACTTAGGTGTTGGTTTGTTGATGGGAACGTTTCATTACCTATCGCCTTCTGGCGATGTCCAACTTATATCAACTTTTTCCAATCGACATAGGGCTGCAATTCTACAAGTGTCATCATTTCAAATGAGCTACTTTAATGATCCATGGACTTTAACTTCCCCATCGTCCTTGATGGAAGGGACAAGGAATCTTGGCACGGTCATGCCCTTGTCTGTGGTTAAGGTTGCGTACATAATTGTCCAACAGACTTCAGCCAACCCTGATCTGACTCCCCCACAGAAGTTAGATCTAGTTCTTGAGCCTATTTGGGCTCAGTTTTATCTTGCCACTCAAGATTCTTTAAACCTAGTCTTTCCCTATGATGAGGAGATTCTTGAGGCATTGATTGGTCCCCATAGACCTTGGGATGATCTACATCATAGATCTTAATTGCTTCTCGAATTAACGAGAATAGAGGCGGGATAATTTGTTTCAACCGTGAATGGAGATAATTCTTGTCCTATCAATCCTCTCACTACGAACAGAGTTTATGCTGAGGGTAACATGGAAAGTATCACTACAACAATTTAAATACATATCTCCAAAACCCCTGGCATTGTGGAGAATGCTTTCATCGGACTGGATAGCTCCCCCAAAGAGATTCAAACTTACACTGAGTTATTCAAGGAATTTTGCGGTGTTTTTTCATGGTATTATGAGGAAATTCCAATAATTGACCCACAAATTATCGAGCATGAAATTACGGCTTATCTTGATGCCAAACCGATCCGATAGAAGCTTTGTCTAGTGAATCCTTGAAAAGCAACAGTTATTAAGGAAGAAGTAGAAAAACTTCTCAAATATGGTTTTATCTACCCGGTACAGTTGACGGAATGGGTGTCAAATCCAATTCTAGTTAACAATAAATAGGGTACAATTCGCGTGTGCATGGACTTTCGCGATTTGAATAAGGATTGTCTAAAAGATAATTTTCCAACCTCGTTCATCGATCAGATTGTCGATGAATGCATAGGCTATGAGGTCTTTTCATTCATGGATGGTTTCTTGGGATACAATCAGATTCAAATCAAACTCGAGGACCAACATAAAACAACTTTTATTTTTCCTTGGGGAACGTTCATGTATCGTAAGATGCCTTTTGGCCTGAAGAATGTTGGAGATACCTTTCAGCGGGCCATGTCGTTTAATTTTCACGACCTTAGACATATAATCGAAGCATATCTTGATGATCTAGCATCACTCTCTCGCAAGAGATCTGATCATCCCTCTCATCTTCTACTGATATTTGAACGATGTTGCTACTATAGGATTCACTTGAATCCTAACAAGTGCAGTTTCTGTGTGACGTCAGGTTGTCTCTTAGGTTTTATTGTTTCTACAACAGGGATCATGGTTGATCCTCTCAAGGTTGAGACGATAGTTCAATTTCCTCCCCCGTGTATGATACCCCAACTTTAGAGCTTACAGAGGAAAGCATATTTTCTTCAGTGTTTTGTTGCGAATTATGCAGAGATCACTAAAGGGTTTATGCATCTCCTGAACAAGAGAGTCCCATTTTGTTGGGATGAAGCCGCTCAAAGATGTTTTGAAGTGTTGAAATGTGCCCTAACATCTACCCCTCTACTTCGGCCTCCTGATTATAACAAATATTTCTTGTTGTATTTGGTTGTTGCGGAGTCGGCCATTGGCATGGTATTGGTTCAATAAGATGATCTTCTCAAAGAGCATGTTATATAACATCTTAGCTGAGGCCTGGTTGGGCCGAAAATTAACTATTATCACGTCGAGAAGCTATAATGTCCCCATTTTGGGACATTATAACATTACAACATTTCAAAGTGTTATGCCTACCTGAGTAGCCAGATAGGGGTGAAAGAGAGTTCGGGAGATATTGAGGGGTTTATATGGGCCCAACTTGTATCGTTCATCATCAAGATCCATTTCTCATAGCTGGGCTTTGGTTCTGTTGCATTCTGACAATTTCCATAATTTTGAGTTATTATGGGTCACATATTAATTAAATTCACTAAGAAGGTCATAATGGACATATTGCTTGGAGAAACCTCCTAGTGTAATAGATCATCGGAATCAGGAGGAAGAGCATTACAAGATAAGATGATGAGAAGTGACTTCCAGTGGTCAGAGAAGCCATCGGGATAGATAAATCACTTTTTAGACTCAAAATCATTAATTAATTAAGTGATTTAATCAAGGAATAATAAAATAAAGTAAAAGTCACTTGGAGGGAAAAGGTAAAAAAAGAATTAGGGTTTCGGGAAGCTATAAAGGAAGGGTAAAACAACCTAATTGATTATGCATTGTTGTGATTTGATGTTGAGAGTTCCCAGAGGAGGAAGAGAGTCGAATTTATTGTTTTCTGGATTTCTGGAGGAAACCACCACCATTGATCGGCTTCAATGTTGAGAGACACACCCTAGCCCATAGGATATACCATCCAGGTATTTCATCATGATATTCAGGAGTATCTAGTTGCAATATGCAAATCTCAACCAGTGAGGGCGCAAGTCAGATTGAGGGTTTGTGGAGCTGCCCGAGGTCCGATCTCAAATTGAAATTTCCTTTCGATCCAGTTGATATCTAGCCAGGGCACTTAGATTGAGCCACTTTCCATCAGATTCTGATGGTGGAATCTTGTAGGGTGCATCATCCAGCCATTTAGGGTGCAACTCTTCCAGCAGGACATTTGAGGTTGTAGACAGAGCATCAGAGAACATCCAGGGAAACCCTCCTGACCCAGTTCCACATTTGGTGAGACAATCGTTTTGAGTCCTATAGTAGTTGATTCCGTTGGTGGAATCATTTGGGGCACATTCAGTGTCCCAAGAGGTGAAAAAACCCCCCAGGGGTCAAGATCCAGTGCCTCATAGACTAGATCTGACATCCAACACTCATCCATTTCAGTCTAGAGGTCAAGGCCCTTCTATTGGGACAATTCCAGCTCATTCCAACGAGTCTTACCTTCCGGATGAGTTTTCCATCTTGTAGGGGTTACCGTACTTCTCCGGAATCGCCTGTTTTTCTGATCTATCTGTGCATGCATCAGATCTGCCTTCATCTTCTGATAACGGGTATTTTTATGCTATTTTCTTGTATTCCAGTGATGATCCATGAGATATGATTGACGACTATACTCTAGATTTCCAGTATGTTATTGTATTTCCATGCTTGAGTCGCATAATACATATTATTGGGCAGTTGATGTTCTTTATTTCCTCATGCATCCTCTATATACTATTTAAAACATAAATATGCAACATGCACATGAAATAACCATAAAAATCTCAAACACACAACTGAAACGCATCCAGAAACCCCTAGAGTATCAGATCTGAAGATAAAACGCATCTAGAAACCCCCATTGTATCATATCTGTGAGATAGAACATTAGATTAGTAGAAAATATCTTGATCAGTGGGATTAGGGATATTTCAGTGGTATCATAGCTTTAGTCCTGCCACCCTTGACTAAAGTCGATGAGTTCAATGGGTGACCCAGAGGGTTGTGAGCATGTGGGTGAAGAATATGGATTTTCCTCTTCTCCCTCCCGGTTTTGAGGAAGAGGAAGAGGCACATAGGGAAGTCGAGAGAATGGCAGAGCGTGAGGTAGAGAGGATGTGGGGAGATAGATATGAGTGACCAAAGGGAAATGGTAAGGCCCCCATGGATCCAGAGGAAACCTTCATGCAGGTTATTAGTGATATGTTAGCCAGTCAGTGGGCCATGACTTAGTCCTTGGCACAGGTGGTCGATAGATTGGCTATAGTGGGTACCTCGAGCACACAAGCCCCACATACAACACAAGGGAGCTTGGGGGTAGGAAGTAGACCCCAGAAACCTACCCTCACATACACATCTTTGATTAGGATTCTTAGACCATGGTTCCCTAGTTTCCAGAGGGCACCACCAGTAGTAGTACAACAATCATTAGCACAGAGGCTTCCGAGTCAGGCAGAAGACATTGAAGAGTACAAGAGGGAGTATGCGGAATTGTGACGTGACTTCCATAATGACATGACATTGGTCGAGTACTATGGACTTAGGGGCATGAACCATCCTAGAGAATCTTAGAGAGGAGGACAACAACAACAACAAGGGCATAACATAGATTTCATCCGGAAAGTTGGTAAACTCACCATACCTTCTTTTGACGGATCATCCAAATGCACTACCAGAGCTGGGGTACAAAAGCTAGACATGTACTTCAAGCTCAACCAGATGACTGAGACGAAGGCTAGTGACTATTGTGCATTTGAGGGACAGTTGGATGGATAGGATGATAGCGCATGTCCTTCATCTTCCCCGTCAGGAAATGTTGAGGATTCAACACTTTAGCATAGTGGTGACACTTGTGAGGGTTCATATGTGTTGGCACTTAGACATGATGAGATTAGGAGGTTGGATTACCTACCTATGGGTGTAGGCATGGCTTCTAGGAAGTCATTTCTGGAGGATGATGAGCTTCCTATTATGAGTGAGCCACATTTTTCATCTTCTCAGTCACCTATGCTAGCCACAACACATGAGGATATTAGTGGAATTCCTGATATGGTAGAGGAGCCTTGTGTGGGGATTGTACACAAGGGACATATGGATATGCAGACCCAGAAGGAGAGGTATGGCTTGGAGATAATTGACCTTACATATACCTATCAGTATGAGGAGAGTGAGTCACCACTCTTGGAGATTCCATTGATGGACCAGGTTGTGGATACTGATAGCTTGTTGGGACACTTACTTCCAGGATCGATCTACAGTGATGAGGATGCACTCCTTATTGGATGGAATGACCATAGCCCGTGTCAGGACACATCTGTATGGGATCCAGGCATAGATGATATTAGTAGGGTGAGCGCACAGGAGGATACAGTTGTCCATACAAGATACAGTGTGATTCATATGGGGGTAGCAATTGGTGATGGTGTGCAGTGGCATACAAGAGGACTCAGTAGCATAGTGGATAGTGGGAAATTCAGTGCCTTATCTTTTGAGGAGTGTGTTGTTGGGGATTACATTGTTGACACTAGTAGTAAGGGGCATGAGGTAGAACCTCAGTGAGACTGTGATCAGGAGTCACGACACTGGACAGGACAATTGAGAGTCAGTGAGGACATGATCATGGCAGCCACTTGATGCATTGATGATACACATGCATTGGTGGCAGGTTATTGTTGGAGGGCCTCGATGTCACATGATAGTTTATATAGGGGACTGGCCATTGATGACTTCCATACACTCATGGAGAGAGTGACTGTGACGAGGGTCAACTACCAGCAGTTATTGATGGATAGAGATTACCTATTGGAGATTGGCGAGATGTATCACAAGGCACTGAGGGAGTAGGAGATTGAGGTGGACCAACTCACTCATGAGTTGGTGAGCACACGAGAATTCTTGGAAGGCACACAGACAACCCTTCAAGAATCAGAGTTCAGATTAGATGAGATCCTTCAGGAGATTGGTCAGAAATACACTATATCTATCTCGACAGAGAGTCAGATATGTTCCTCAGTTTCATTGTTGGAGGATATCTAGGTGTCACAGGGGCCACCATTCATGGGTAGTTCTGAGACAATCGGTCATACACACACAAATGAGGATTCTGGAGCCACATGAAATTACAATGACACTTTCATTTGTGTTCCAGGATTGGGTGATATCCACATAGAGGTTGATCTGGAAATACACCTTGGGCATATGATGATGAGAGAGATGAATAGTGGGACTCATGGGGATGCATTGGATGGCAGGGAGGAGACACACTTAGTAGAGCATGGAGATTCCCCTCCCTTGCAGCAGCACATAGTTCTGGGAGATCACCTTCACAATAGCAACAACTATCAAAGTGATGATGGAGGGAGATTTATTGACCAACAATTTGTGGAGTTATCTACTGTTGTATCCGATAGTTGGAGTTTAGGCGATTATTCACCATGGGTGCTAGTGGATGAGCTTTTGGTCCAATCTTGGGGATTTACCAAAGCATATGATACTTTCCATTCCTATAGTTGGTTGCAGATATTTATGATATCCTTTCCCAACACTTTTATCATTGACAACAGCACAAGGGGAGCTAGACAGTGGCAGGGGACATGGAGAGTTGATAGGCTGAGACCACCTAACAGGAGTGTCTTGATTGCATACAGTAGGATAAGGGTGGATCATCAGGGGCAGACAGTTGAGGTCCTAGGAGTGATGAAGAGTATCCTAGGCCATGGGACATAATATATCTCAGAGGTTGCTACATATTTAGACTCTCATTGGGATGAGGGTGGAGGGATTTTGACAGTTACTAGTAGGGAACATCAACAATTAAAGGGGATTGGAACTGATGAACTTCCAAATTTGACATGGGATCCGAGAGTCCATTGGGTCGATAGTTTGTTTCATATTATGAGGATCTAGGCATGGAGGGTCCAGTATAGATACTTTGAGAAGATAGTCATGATCAAACTAGAGCAACATCAGCATGATGGTCCCTGTCAAAGACTATCATGGGACCCTGGGATTACAGGGTTGGGCATTTCATTGACTAATGGAGACAAGAGGATGTTTGCAGGGGGAAGTCACTTTGAATTTCCATTGATTTTTAGTATTGGGGAGAGCACATCACTAGCTGGTGATTCGTTGAGGTCTTGTAATACCTCACTATGGAAACATGTTCATTCGGTGGGGGCCGTGTTGAGTTTGGTATGGTATGGTAGGATAGACCCATTTCGGGTTGAGGCCATGTTTTATTTGCAAGAGACTCATGGTGTTTTTATGTTACAGAACCATACTCCACAGGGCATTGTAGTTGACATTCTGATATGGGATCCATGGATTGGAGTGCTTGGTAGTTCAACATTTGAAGGAGTTGAGTTTTGAGTAGAGTGGTTTCTCGGGGAGTTGACTGAGATTCTTTGGCCATTGATCATTCTACTCATCAGGATCATGTGGGTGTCATGCGTGATGAGCACTTGGAGAGACCACATATTGAGGGGATTCTACCTTGTGTCACACAGGTGGATATGGGACCCCGGTATCATATGTAGTTGGATTTAGTTATTGCTTGAAGACAAGCAATATTCTACCAGGGAGGACTGTAATGTCCCCATTTTGGGACATTATAACATTACAACATTTTTGAGTGTTATGCCTACCCGAGTATCCAGATAGGGGTGAAAGATAGTTCAGGAGATATTGAGGGGTTTATATGGGACCAACTTGTATCGTTCATCATCAGGATCCATTCTGCACAACTGGGCTTTCGTTTTGTTGCATTCCGAGATTTCTATAATTTTGAGTTATTATGGGTCACATATTAATTAAATTCACTAAGAAGGTCATAATGGGCATATTACTTGGAGAAACCTCTTAGTGTAATATCTCATCGGAATCGGGAGGAAGAGAATTACAATATAAGATGATGAGAAGTGACTTCCAGTGGTCGGAGAATCCATCAAGATGGATAAATCACTTTTTAGAGGAAAAATGGTTAATTAATTAATTAATTAAGTGATTTAATCAAGGAATAATAAAATAAATTAAAAGTCACTTGGAGGGAAAATGTCAACAATGAATTAGGGTTTCGGGAAGCTATAAAGGAAGGGTAAATCAACCTAATTGATTATGCATTGTTATGATTTGATGTTGAGAGTTCCCAGAGGAAAAAAGTCGAATTTACTGTTTTGTGGATTTCTGAAGGAAACCACCACCATTGATTGGTTTCGGTGTTTAGAGACACACCCTAGCCCATCGGAGATACCATACAGGTATTTCACCGTGCTATTCAGGAGTATCCAATTGCAGTGTGTGCAACTCAACCAGTGAGGGCACAAGTGAGATTGAGGGTTTGTGGAGTTGCACGAGGTCCAAGCTCAGATTGCAATTTCCTTCTGACCCAGTTGAGTTCCATCCAGGGCTCTTAGATTGAGCCACTTTCCATCATACTCTGAAGGTGGAATCTTGCAGGGTGCATGATCCAGCCATTTAGGGCACACTTCTTTTGGTAGGACATTTGAGGTTTGCAAACAAAGCAGCAGAGAAGATCCAGGGAAATGCTCCCGACCTAGTTCCACATTTGGCAAGATGATCGTTTTGATTCCTATAGCAACTGATTCCATTGGTGGAATCATATGGGGTGCATACAGTGTCCCAGGAGGTGTGCAAACCCCCCAAAGGTCAAGATCCAGTGCCTTAGAGACCATATCTGACATCCGACACTCATCCATTTCAGTCTAGAGGCTAGGGCACTTCTATTGGGACAGTTTCCAACTCATTCTGATGGGTCTTACCTTCTGGATGAGTTTTCTATCTTGTAGCGGTTACTGTACTTCTCTGGAATCGCCTATTTTACCGATCTATCCGTGCATGCATCAGATCTTTCTTCATTTTCTGATCACGGGTATTTTTATGATATTTTCTTGTATTCCAATGATGATCCATGAGATCTAACTGATGACTATACTCTAGATTTCTAGTATGTTATTGTATTTACATGCTTGAGTCACATAATACATATTATTGGGTAGTTGATGTTCTTTATTTCCGCATGCATCCTCTATATACTGTTTAAACCATAAATATACAACATGCACATGAAATAACCATAAACATCTCAAACACACAACTGAAACGCATCCAGAAACCCCCAGAGTATCAGATCTGAAGATAAAACGCATCCAAAAACCCCCATTGTATCATATATGTGAAACAGAACATTAGATCAGTAGAAAATATCTTGATCAGTGAGATCAGGGATATTTCAGAAGATTTCTTTAGTGGCAGTCCATGACGTCCAATGGTTCTGTCACTAAATTTTTCTTTGCAATACCACTTTCATTGTTGTCGTCAACCCTTTCCAATGTGTTAACACGACAATTCATTGGCATAAATATTATTAGATGGATAGTCATCCTACAAGAGTTTTACTTGGATTTGTTTCTGTGAAATCCAAAAAGTCATTGGTCTTTGCTGACCTCATTTTAGAACTTTTGGTCGAGTCTAGTGATATCATGCCCGAAGAATCGCCTATCAAAGGAGATATTTTTCTAATTTCATCTTCAGACCCCTTGTATGGAGATATATTGGTCTATCTCCAGAATTTTAAGTACCTCGCTTCTGCTTCTCGTGATGAGCGTTGACGCATTTGACATCAGGCACAAAACTATCTTATACTCGATGACACTTTGTATTGTTGAGGCGTGGATTACATTCTTTGTCGATGTCTTATCCATGAAGAAGCAAAGCTCGGTTTGAATGACTGTCACATTGGAGCATGTGGTGGTCATTTGTCTGGGTTGAAAACAACACAAAATATTTTATGTGCATGTTACTTCTGGCCCTCGTTAATCAAGGATTGTGTTGAGGCAGTCAAGAAGTGTGACCCATGTTAGATTTTCTATCGAAAGATGAGAGCACATCCTGCTCCCATGTTTCCTGTCATTGCATTTGGTCCTTTCACCAAGTGGGGGATTGATTTTGATACATTTCACCTGAATTCATCCATGGGGAATAGTTACATCATCGTATCAGTTGACTACTTCACAAAGTGGGTTTAAGATATGCTAACGTTCAAAAATGATGGCAAAACAATGACTCTTTTATTTTTTAATCAGATAGTAGCAAGGTTCGACATTCTGAAGGAGATTCTCACTGACCATGGCAGTCACTTCCAAAACAAAATGATGACTGAGTTGACGTCAAATCTCATGTTCATATAAGAACATTCATCACCTTATTACCCACAAGACAATGGTTAGGTTGAAGACGTGAATAAGTCTCTCAAGAATATTCTTTAACGGATGATCAATTCTTCCAAGTATAATTGACATTTGATGTTGTCCTCAACATTATGGGCCTATCTAACGTCTATGAATAACTCCACCGGTTTTTCACCTTTTCAACTCGTATACGGGCTAGAAGCGGTCTTACCTATTGAGTGTCATATTCCTTCTTTATAGTTGGTAGTGGAATTATTGTCGGACACTTCACCACTTGAGGAACGTGTTATATAAACATTTGCCTCACCCTATGCAATCTTGCATAGAGGGCCTTTTTTTGTTTCCCTATGCATAATTTTCATCGCTTTTTTCAAATCCTATAGCTAAAAATACAATTTTTCCACATGTACACATCTTGCCTACTATACATCACGCGTATAAGCAGGCTGCACCACTACAACTGCGTACATCAGGATTTGTGCCAAAAAATGAAAAATGGTGTTGGGTTTCCATGTCACGACAGAAGATTAATGATCCTTGGCATTCCATATACTTGAAACGTTCCGACTCGGCCCTTAAGTTCAATTTGAAGGCTATAAATGGGCCAATTCCAAGCTATGGAAAAGGGGAGAAAGAATTCAATTTTGAGAGAAAATTTACTCTAGAGAAATTATTCACTTCATATTGAGTCTGCATCCCTTTGTCCTTTAAGTCTGAACATAGTATTCAACCCCCAAGTTCTTCCCTTATTGATTGAGAACTTCATTGTCTCCCTTTTATGAGCTTGGCTTTGGTGGAGGATTGAAGTGGTGGAGGCCCAGCTGGAAGGAACTTAGTTTCTCAGTTCTGAACCGTGCCGACACGAAAGTCTGTAACTTTTTCACTTCTGTTGATCATATATTAATAAAAATACTCTTTTCCCGTCCAATTGATATCTTGCAAATATTTGAATTATTATTCCATGGGATTATTTGTTATGTATATTAATGGATTATTCTATTGAATGTGCTAACATCATATATTATCACCATATGCTTGCTTTTCTTGGTTGTTGAGGACTAGTTGCAGGTATATTGCTTTAGGTCAAGTGCTCAATGGTGGACTTCATCGAACATCTAGACAATGTAGGAATTTTATCTTGTCTTGCTAGCATATTTGTTTATATAGCATACTTGAGAATTGAGTTGATTTCTGCATTCATTTTCATCTTTTGTGGTTTACCCCTAGCCATAGAGATATTTTTCTCATAACATAATGCCTACTATATCGTGAGCAGCTCGATGAGAAGTGTTCTGATTCTACATCAACCAATGAGGATCATAAGAAACGAGTCAAGTGTCAGTACGATCGAACCGTTTGTCATCAAATTTTCTCCAAAGGTGATCTTGTCCCGTTCTATGATCAAGACAAATATCCCTTGGGGGCAGGCAAGTTCAAACCCATGTGGTTCAGACCGTTCATTGTGAAAGAGGTCTTGAAGAAGGGTGCTTACCATCTGGTTGATTTTGAAGGAAATGCCTTAGAGGAGCCTCGAAATGGGATCTACCTCAAGAAGTATTAATCTTAGGTTGGTCACCTAGGTGACTTCTTGTACATATGTATATCTTCTTATATAGTTTTTGTCTTTTTTTGTTTTTTGGATGTGTAGTTATTTATGTCTTCTTTTTCACTGTGGCAGATGTCAAGTGAATCAGAGGTGTATTTTGGGTTCACGGATGGTGCTAGCTAACACAATCATAGGGTTGCTTCCGTAGCTTGGGTGATTTTCACACCTAGAGGCCAGTTGCTATCTTCTGGAGGTATTTTTATAAGTGAAGCTACAAACAATGTTGTCGAATATAATTCAGTGATATAATTTCTTTGTGATGTTTTGTCACATGGCATTTTTCACCTTCGGGTCTATCTAGATGCTCAGTTGGTTGTGTCCTAGTTAAATGGTGTTTACCATGTTTATGATCCCACTCTGCACCGAATTTTCCTTAGGTTACATCTCTTAGAACGTTGTTTCAATTACATTACATATATCCATGTTCCTAGGATATTTAATCATATGACAGATACTCTAGCTAATAAAATATTAGATTGGCATGTTGCACACACATAAAAAGAAAAGCACACACATACACATGTACATACATTTGTAAAATATGTAATCCATAAGACAAAAAATATGTGTATACATACATACACACACACACACACACACACATATATATATATATATATATATATATATATATCAAAAAGGTGTCATGAGTACATAGGTGGGCGTAGAAAACTCAAAAATAATGTTCAATATACATCGATGGGAATATGCCCTCAAAAAATGCATGTACAAAAGGTTCCCTGGGCACATCAAAGGTCTAGCTTATCTAAGCACTAGGCCTGTTGGCCCTACCATAATGCACAATGGCGTTGCCCAAATATCGGAATAATTGGACCCATGTCCGTGGAACCCCTACTATGTGAGGCTGCATAGACGACGGAGGATCATCGATATTAGCCATGGGTATGGTGCAAGTGAGTGCAGTGAGGTTACACTCCACTCATCTCAGAACTCTCTCAGCCTCTCTGGCTGGGGTAAGCCCTGCAACTGTTGGTCCTCTGACTATTATTGGTCTTGCCTTTGGTCGAGGACATTGCCGATTCCTTGCGAAGTCCATTGCTCGCACTGGTCCAACATATGTACATAGAAGATAAACTAGAGTCAATAATCTATACCTCATGTTACCTATCTTTCCTCGCTCCTCGTTGAGAGGCATGGGAATCTCTGAATCTCTGGAGAAGTTGATCCCGATGTAAGGGTAGTCCTCGATCGATGGAATCTATTGTGCCCACCAGTCGAATAAATTTTCATCAAAGGCCTCTATGGTCCTCCCTCCCCCCTTTCATGGTAGCAATTCTACCCATATGCATACCACTGGGAAGGAGGCCACATGCCCCTGTACCTTCTCTCTAAGACTGAGACTGGGAACCCTCTCGAAAAAGAAGGAACATAAAATTCTACCAAGCCCGAAGTTCTTGTTGGTACACTACCGACACTCTATCTGATGTCTCTTCATGCACATAAGCATGGTCATGCTCTAGTAAAAAATATGTGCCTCCTGACACTGAATGGCACAATGCATGTGTGCCCAGAAATCTTGATGCAGGTTTGCGGATCTAGTAATCCACCCAATAAACAATAAGATCACTCACATATTCAAACTCGCAATGTTGTGAATCAACACCTAAGAACCTACCTTCTCAGTGTTGGCCTCACAGTACATCTGGATATCATCCTCGATGTTGAAAGACCCAGGAGGAAATGTCCTCATACTGGATGGATCCCCTCTCCTAGAGAGGCTGGTTAGGAAGTAAATTTCCTCTATCGTGGGGGCCAACAAATGACCCTCTATCATGAATTCCTCTGCATACGGGTGCCAATAATCCACAAGAGCGTTGAGTAATCTGGGTTGTGCCCTCATAAATGAACACTAGAATAAATTCCATAGCCCACACTATTTTAGTGCAACGATGGATGTAGGGTCCTCTTTGACCAAAATGTCAATATCCTCGTGCTCCCTCTCCCTCCAGTGGACATAAATCATGTTCCATGGAAAAGTGGAGGAAGTTTAGTACTCGCATTTTTAATTTTTCCAAGCTTGCAAAGGTGTATGCGGGTTGTATTTTCACAGTCACATATGCACGTGGGTAGATTGTTTTCTAATTGAGTACATATATGGGTTGTCCTTGGACAGCCCGGGTACGTGCAGGGATGCTCTTTTTAGGAGAGCGCCCCCCCTCAAAAACTAAAACTAATGCAAAATTCAAGTATGGAAATGCAAGAGGGATGACTTTATACTTACTTGGTCCAAGTAGAAGTTCATTTCATCCACCTAAGCTCCCAGAATCAACTCTTTTAGCAAAGGGTTTTTTCTCCTTTTGGTTAATTTTCGAATTGCAATGGTGAAAATGAGTTGCCAGCTTCTATTTATAGACTTTTTTGGCCTTTTTTGCCGCTTTTTTACCCCCTTTGTCATTTTTCATGGCTTGGTAATCACTTGATTCTAATTCCGAGTTTCTTATTGCACATTCTAATACTCTTTTCCTTTTGGTTTGGTAATATTTTGGAGATGGGTCACTTTTTGGTATCCTTTGGTAAAAGTGTTTTTTTCCAAATTTTTTAATATAAGTTAGGATTTGATCTCCACTTTTTGCATATCATTGTATTTTCCTCTTTTCCATAGGATTGACCCCAGTGAAGTGTGACACAGAACCTTCATTGATGCTCTAGAAGTGGCGTAATTAGGTGGTAGAGCCTACCTGTACATGGATGCCCTAGGTAGATCCTTGTTGCATTTTTGTGTCCATGCTGTCAGTAATGACTATAGGATCAGAAGTCCTTGTTAGTTCTGTCATGATTACAAGATTAAGCCTTATTCATCTGATGCACCATCATTCTTGGCCTCACCCTCGGAACTCCCAAATGAGCATGCTTTATTGTCTTTCAAGCTCGCTTTAAAATACGAAAGCAACATCCGACGAGACTATATTTATTATTTTCGATATTGTCTAGATTAACTGAGAAAAGTATCCCCCTAGAGTCTTCTTTAATCCATTTTCAAAGTATCTAAATATGAAAATATTGTCGAGCGATCTTGTTTCCCTTCACGCTCGCCTAACTAAAATTTGAAGGCACATTTGTCCAGCGGTAGTTTACCACTTTTTCGGTCTAGACGACTAATTTAATGAATAAAGGTATGCTCTAGGAACTTTGGCTCACTAGACGAGTATTCTCAATCGCAAGTTTAACCCTTTTTCGGGCCTGAGGGACTAAATCTTCGAAAAAGGAACATTCTCCTTGGTTTTGTTTTAGCACCTTTTTCGGGCCTTGGAGATTACTTACAAAAAAGGAACCCCCACAGAGTCCATAGTTAAGCTCTTTTAAGAATCCCTAAAATTGAGAAGATCACCGAGTGACCTTGTTCCTTCACACTCATTAAATTGGTCCAGAAGAAAATCTACTTGCATGATTTTAACCCTTTTTCCATCCTATAGATTATAGCGGAAAAAGGTATGCCTCAGGAGATTCATCTTGCCGGGAGAGTTCTCCTCAGTTACCTTTATACTTTTTTGGAGTAAGGACATTAAACTCAGAAAAAGGTTGTGAGTCCATAGTTAAGCTCTTTTTAGATTCCTTAAAATTGAAAATATTTCTGAGTGATCTTGTCTTTGTCACACTCATTAAAATGGTTTTGAATAGACATATTTTCATGCAATTTTAACCATTTTTCGAACCAACTAGACTATCTCCGAAAAAGGTACTCCCTGGAGTCTTCTTTTACATTTTTTCAGACTCTCTAAACATGAAAAAACTACCGAGCTTACCTTCTCTAGGATCGTAAAAATTACATAGAAGCAGTCTCATTGTGTCTTGCATAATCACATTTGCATCTCCGCATCTTTGGCCTAATTATGACTCCATGTTTCTCTCAACTGAACCTTTGAAGCATGCTTTATATGCAAGCCTTGTAGTACTTCTTGCATCTACGACCTGACACCTTGACCCATGGAGAAATTTTCCTTGAGTGTCATTTTCCTGCACATGTCTCATTTCTCTAAGCATTAGTATGTTCCTTGAGCTTGGAACTAGTATTATTTCTTGTGACACTTATTCCTCCTTTGTAAAGTAGAATTCTTTTATTCTTTTTCAAGCTCTCAAAAAATTGAAAAAGACAAAAAAAAAAAAAAAATTCCAAAAAGAGGAGACAGGAAATATGTATTATTTTTTCAGCAGCACAGAGAGTCACCCTTGGACAAATCACATCCTTTCATTTGTTTTTCAAGCATTGGGATATAGTATGACCTTAGGAATTTTTTATCACTACATAGATTTGTGTCCTCCTCCATTTGGTTACTCTTCCAAACACATGGAGAGTTTGCGTTTCCTTCTGCATCGTGAACTTATGTCAATGTCATGTTGACTGAGTCTGATCATCTTTCATTCTTTTGTCGAAGGGAATTTTCACTCAATCTGAGTTGACCTTTTTACATTTTGTCTCTTTCCCATCATGAGTCGGCCATCTCGAGAGTCCAGTCAAGTCTAGATTCAAAATCGATGAAGTTATCTGCCTGATCATCGAGATCCTCATGTATTTTCCCAATGAGTCGTGGAAGACCTTAGGGTAGTGAGTTATACACTCCCATTGTACTCCTACCTAAGTTTTGAATATATTGAAGTTGTTGCTTGAGCTATGAAGACCTCATCTCTAGCCATTGGGCATCACTGGCTTCTTGAAGATGAATACTATACTTGTATATCTTCGATTGATTTTGACATGTATATCCATTGTGCATTTCTTGCGGCTACACTTTATATAGTTATATGACATGGATATGCAATGTATTTGATTGGAAACCATGATTTAGTTTATCTTGAGCATGGGTATTCCCACCTCGAAGAGACAATTTTTATTTTGCAGATGGCACCTCCCAAACTCTGGTCCCGGGCTCACTCAATTTCGTGCATTGGTGAAAATATTGTAATGTATTTCAGCCATTAGTTGGTATTCTGACCTCACACATTAGGGGGAATCTGTTATAGCCTTAAAATTCCCTACTCATGCATACATGGCCTTGGCACTCTTACTTGCATATTTTTCCAAAGCACATCTAAGAATCTCTTCTTAAAAAAAAAAAAATTCAGAAGGTGTACGCACCCTGCACCATTACAGCCCGCGTACATACGCTTGCTGCACCACTACAGCTAGCATACATATTCTTTCTTCACCATTACAGTCCATGTATGCTTGCAAAAGTTTTAAAAATAAAAAAGATGCAAGGAATTCGTTGAAATGCATGGGCTATTGGAAGTTTCCAAACTAATCCACCTACTATAGCTCGTCACCCAACCGAATAACCATCCCTTTTTCATATAAAAGGAGGTGTTGGGGTATCATTTCACATCCAAGAATAATAATAGTGAAACTCTTCCCAATTTCACTTCCCCTCCTTTCCCAAGATTTTGTTTCCTTTTGTGAGATATTGCCTCAACATTCCCTCATCAACCCCTTCTTCCTCCATTAAACCCATTCCCTTCCATTGAGGTGATTAGAAGGTTGAGAGAAGAATTCCATTCAAGGTGCACTTGAAGCATGGTAAAGAGGATCCCGGACTAGGTTCGCGGAACGATGGATGACACAAATTGTAAGTTGTAATATTTGTATGATGAATAAAAGAATCACATTTTCCTGTCCCAAATGATGGTGTTTTGTGTATTTTCATTGATTTATACTTAACATCTAATATATAACCCTAACTCATGAATAGAATAGCATGCTTGTAGTCCTTGTTTTCCTATCTTTGGATGCATTTCAGCCTTGGGAGGAGACGTGCAGTCATTGGAACTACCAAGCTTGCAAAGATAATCACCAGACATAGGATCAAAGGTATAGTTACCCAATCTCTTCTCTTATTTTCTTTTTTTACATTAGTTTTGATATGTTTGGGGTAGAATAGAAAATCGATTGAATTTTAGATGGTTATTCACATTGTCTACATCTTGAACCTTGGTGTAGTTAAAGGGGGGTTTTTCCCTCTATCAGAATCGGCGACCATACTCGGGAATGACTTTAGGGTTTTTAGGGGATTTTTGGTTTTTTGATTGGTTTGTTTTCCTTTCAAGTTTCTTTCAAGTTTTTTGAGTCTGTCAAGGGAATATGGTCACCTCCAGGGTGCATACCAGTTGTTCCTTCCCTGTAAGACTACCTAGTATTTTTATTTTTTGAAAAGATACAAAGGTGTATGCACCTTGTCTTGGGTCAGCCCGCATACATAGACACTCTGCACAATAGACAACCTGTGTACAGGAAATGAAGGGAGTTTGCCTCTTTCGAGTGTGGAAAGGAAATGAAGATAACCCATCCAAAGACGGACTTAACGTAGTGGGGAACATATATTGAGGGTCTGTCTCAGGAATAATACTGACCGCATTTTCCTATGGAGCTTTGTGGAATTTGAATCCGTTCAAGATCCTCTATTATCTTTCGGACCACTTTCTTTCAATACCCTTTATGGGCTTCAAAATTTTTATCCTGCTCATTACGATCCTCCCAACTATTGACTATACCTGCCTGGTGAATGACTGCGAGTTGGAAAACTGGTTTCCCATATTATAGGGACTTACATGAGTGACTTCGGGGGTATACCATAGTACCTGGGGCAGATGTCGGATCACGCTTCACAGAGTATACCCAAAGGGTGCTTCCATGTTTGAGTTCCACTTACACTGGTTAGTTTCTCTAGTGTCGATTGACATAACTGTACTTCCTACTAGATAGTCAATTGCTTGATTTGTCTTTAGGAAACTTTTTAGTGTGTGCTTGGTTTTCAAATGCTAGTTAAGACTTACTGTGTTGGTTGATCATTTCACAAGGTGGAAGATAAACAACTCTATCGGTCGCGAAGGCTTCAAGGCATGTCACTGGTTACATTGGAGCCACCTTCATCACTGTTGTAGAGAAGAATTGACCAAGAAGGATTGTTCGAAGCGACCGGGTCACAGGAATTTATGCTTGAACCTGCTCCACAAGGAGACTATTCGACTCGGGAGGAACATACCGTTGCTGACCTTAAGGTAAAGGCTCTAAGGCTAGCCAACCATCTGATTACTGACTTTTCAGTGTCGATCTTGATTCAAGTTGTCCCCCCTGAGGTGACACCTTTCGAGCACCAGCTAGTCCTACAAGTGGAAATGGCAACAAATGTCGGGAGTCCTCATACGCCCGTTATGACTACTAATTTAGAAGGAATCCTACCTCCTATCCCACCTTCTCCAGTCTGGAATACAGTGGTATCGACTCCCTCAACTTCAGGTAGTGGTCTGATACCGTTATCAGCTTCGACCACTGCACCATTTACCCAGAGTACGACATGTCCCTCCCTTCTCATATGGGATGCATGGCTTTGATTCGAACTCTATTCATATTTACTCCACCTTACATACCATAGTTCTGGGGCCAGGGAGCTCGAATGATCTAATGCAAAGGTCAACTGGGGGTTCTTATGTCCCCTTTAATGTTATCCCTTATGGTGGGGGTCATATAACTCCTCTGTCCCCTTTGCTTGGTGGTGATTTTTAGCAGCCAATCGGGCCAAATGCTAATTATAGCTTGTTTGGTGCGGGAAGTTTAGGATCTTTGTCTTATACAACGATGGTCAGATCTATGTCGTTCTCTTTGTTAAACACATTTGGGAACAATGATTTTTATTTGGCTGTTATCTCGGCTGGGGGAAACCCTAGTTTTGGGCAACAAAACTCGATGCAGAGTACTATTCCTTCACAGGGAGCAATGACTGGAGTTTTCTCCATGCAGGGGCTTTGGAATCCTTGGCATGGATCAGTTCCCTTGCAAGGGATGTTGGTTGGGGGAAACCCATTCCATGCTCAATGGAACCCCGGGCAAGGCTTTGTACCCATGCTCATTGGATCAGATGGGGGCATCCCCTTCCAAAATCCTTGAAACACAATGCAGGGAGAAATCCCCTCATAAGATATGTCATCCAACTATGGGAGTCAGACGATGATACCCCAATAGACGTAGTTTTTGTACGCTGGTCAAGGCCAAAGTTTTTACCAGAGCCCTGGCCAGCAATCCAACATTTCTTGGCAACCTGGTGCTAGTCAAACTCCAAGACCCTCATTTCCTGTAAATAGTTCACAACCAAAACTACCATTTCTAGCAACCCTAAATTTTCCATACTTGTCGAGATTACTGAACAACCCAATTTTTCATGATCCACATTGGGCCCCCATGCTGACTAAGTTTCCCTCATATATTCCAAAATTTGAAGGAAACCCTGGTGAGGATCCAGATGATCATGTGATGACTTTTCATTTATGGTGCTCATCAAACTCACTAAGAGATGACTTCATCCAGTTGCACCTTTTTCAACACACTCTTATAGGGGGTGTTGTGAAATGGTATATTGATCTCGACCGCTCAAGGTAATATTACTTCAACGACTTGGCAATGGTCTTCTTGAACCATTTCTTGTTACCTGTGAGATACGCTGTTGACACCAAATTGCTGGCCAATTTTGAGCAAACCAAGTCCGACCATATCTCTGATCATATCCGAGAATGGAGGTGTCAAAAGATCTTAATTAAGGTCCAGGTCCCTCATGCTTTCTTGCTTGAGTGGTTCCTGAAGTCTTTGGCGCCCTGCATATCCAAGGACGTAGCGACTTCCAGAGTGTTTTCAGAAGAGGAGGCAATTATGAGAGTGCAACAAATTGAACTTATCTACTCTCAGTTCGGCATGCTCTATGATACTTTTCCAGATGCGTTGCAGTATATTCTTGATAAGGCCAAGAAAAAGTCTAGACCCCATGTCGATGGTATTTTAGGCTCAACGCAAAACAAGAATATGGAACTATTGTCAAATCAGTTTCAACAATTGTCGATACAAAAAACTGTGGCCACCCAGACTCCAAGTTCAATTGTTCCCCCTACCCAGATGTTGAAAATACATAGTGGGTAGTTGATGAACCCTAAGGCCAACCAACAGCCTGATGGAAAGAAGAAGCAACACAATAACAAGGGTAAATGGGACAAAAAGGATACCAATAATGTTGGTGGGAGAAAAACAGAGAAAAAGAAATCAGATTATCTATGTAATATTTGCACAGAAGACCACTCGACTCATCTGTTGCCTCGGCTTATAGAGGCTCAAAATATATTAGCACAGCAACAACCTGTTGTGTTGACGAACACTTTTACACAAGGGAAAAACATGGCTCAGGATTCAACATCCTCGAGCACGGAAGGGGTGTTATAACCCTAAATTCACCATACATGCACACCTGGCATTTGGCCCTCTTACTTACTATTTTTTCCAAGCCATCACTACGCAACTCTTCTTAAAAAACATATTTTTGAAGATGTACACACCATGCACCACTATTTCCCATGTACACATGCTTGCTGCACCACTACACCTCACGTACGTATGCTATCTGCACCATTACAACCTGCGTATACCCACAAATGTTACAAAATTTAAAAAGTTGCAAGGAATTTGTTGAGATTCAAGGCTATTGGGTAGCTTTCCAACTATCACACTGCCTGTAGCCCATCACCCTAGTAGTCTAAATAGTAGGAGACTTTTAGACGATTAGATATACCTACATGTTGAACCCTAGTGTAGTCCATAGGGGGGTTTTCCCACTATAGAAAGGGGGCAGTCAGGGACCCCCCGCGCCTACCAACAATAACCCGGCCTTGAATATTTACATGATGAATTTCGAGGCTAATATAGCGACCAGGGTTCGAGATTATAGAATGTTGGAATCTCTTGAGAAGGGAAAAGAAGTCACGAACCCACCGAATCCTCTCCAGATTGAGAAGGCGATGGGTGAAACGATGACTCACATCCCAAAAGGTGCATTTAAAAAGAATTCTCATAATCCAAATGCGAGGGTCGACTAGAAATATTTTTTTGTGGAAGATTTGGCATAGTCCCTTGCACGATGTCCTCTTTGGAAGTCCTCCAGAGTTTCCCTTCGTAGAGAAAAGCTATGTTATCTGCCTTGGGATTGACAGAGACTTGCAACCCATGAGAAATCATTT
>JASDQU010107008.1:114740-126683 GCA_032191745.1 Picea mariana | reverse complement strand
CGTGGCTACTCTTCAAAGGCGAACCACGAGCTTCAACAACACGAATTCACCATTAAAATCCAAAACACAGTCTTTACACAGTTTTTAACAAAATGTATGAAAAATAACAAAACAAAGTTGAACTGTCTATTTTCTCTCTAACTCTTTGTCTGACCACTGAGGTGGTATTTATAGATTTACAAACTGAGAGGTCGACCATTGGGAGGGTCAACGTCCTCTAAAAACAACAATTTACATTAAATGTGTTTTAACCGCCCATGGCTTTTAGAAACTAAGTGAGCCAATAAACTTCCAGTATAACAACGCAAATCGAGTTGTCATAAGCTCAGTCACTGGAGGCCACGAGCACAAGAAAAACCCATGTCTTTGATTCGCCCATCGCTGGCCGCCAATATGCTAACCGCCAAATCACCCATGGTTTTTGTGCAGAACAAAGTGTTGGATGGAGTACCGGACTGAGTGCCAGATGGAGTACTGGACGGAGTGCTAGATGCAAAAACAAGCTGGGATTTGTCCCTGTGACACACAAAAAATGAATTAGTTTCCCGGGATCATAAAAACATGTTGATTTATACTCAAAATCATTACAAAACATGAATTATGCATACCTGGTGTGAATCATAGCGATTTGACAGAAAAGATCTTAAAAAACTCTTCAAAACAAGAAAACGCATATACATATTCAGCCAAAAAGGATATAATTAACGTCATGAAATCAATCATATCACAGGCCCAGCATTACCCCCACACCTAAGATTTTGCAGGTCCCACTGCAAACAAAAAGAGATTGCTTTTCATGACTAAACTTGCGAAGGAGGGGGTGGATTAGCTTTAGAAGCTTCTCCCTCTTGCCTGAGGGATTTTCTCTTGGGCCTTTTCTGATGTTTCAATTGCATCCAGAGACTATTATTGGTGGCAGTCATATCATCAACCAAACGCTGTAGAGAATTCATCTTGGCTTGTAGGACAACGTTATCATGGTGTAAATGACGACTCAGTGTTTCATGCTATCTAAGTTTGAACTAGAGGGATTGAAGTTTTTGGAGGATTTTTATGACATGTGAGGAATCCTTGATATGTATATTATACTCTTGATCCTTTAAACCATGCAAAACAACAATTTTACATCCGCAAAATTAGTTCCAAAAGTGATTTCCCAGAAGCGCAACAATTCTGGCTTGGCGAACTTGTGAAAAATAGGTATGAAAGTGACACATGTAACTACAAGAGAGTAACTCCTATGTAAATACTGAGAGAGGTTTGTTTTTTTAATATTTCCTTGATAAAAACCTCTCTTGGTTTTCAAAAATTCACTTCCATTTGTTAGGAAAACACGAAAATAAAACATGACTAAAACAGGAAAAACTGAGTGTTTTATTTTCTCTAAAACTAGGCCTCTAAGAGAATTGAATATATCCCAAACCATAATGTATATTCAAAAACTGAGAGAGTTTATCTTTTTTTGGTAGTTTATGAAGACAAACCTCCTCCAAGTTTCAAAAATAATTTCCCATTTGTTCATAATCCAAACTTGAAGTTGGTTACTCACAAATTATAGAAACACAACATGCTCTTAATAGAAACATAGTGTGATATTTGAGAGGGGTTTTGGAGGCCTTCCTAGAGTATTTTTGAGCTTAAAGTGTTATGTTTGGAAATTTTATGATGTCTGCTACACAATGGAACCATCAAGCACTGCAAATGCCTTCTCCAAACCTCTAAAAACCTGACTTGAAGTCAAGTTGTCCAAATGTGCAGAAACCCTCCTATAGTGACTGTATTTGGGGAATTTATCTCAAATAATAACACCCGTGCATAAAATGAAGGAGGTTTTTGTTTCTTGGTCTATGGTTGACAAAAACCCCTTTCACTTTTGTCAAATTCATCTTCCTTAATTCAAAAACCAATTTTGAAGTAGAACTTTGACCAAGACAACCATTTGAAATTTTATGACAAGGAATGATGACATGACCATGATGAAAATTTATGACCTTGGATGAGTGGAGGGAGTAGTAAGTACACCTAGACACACCAATGACCGTTTTTCAACCAAGAGATGTCAAATTTTATTTGAGAATTTTATTTTGAAAATATAACAATTTGACCTAATAACCCTATCAATCACATGAAAGAGTAAATTTGATCACTGGTGACTGAAAAAACTGATAGATACTAACAAAAGGCTTGGTTTGTACTAGTAGGCATGGTGAACAAGAGAATTTTTATTGTTTTTCATCAATCTGTAGCAATTCAAACAATTGTTCCTCTTTTCATAAGCTTGTAATACAGATGGTAGTAAGTATTTAGCAATTGTTATCGCTCTGTATTTGTCACAAATAGTAGTTAAGTATAAGAAGTCTTCTATAGCATAAACATAAAAATGCACAACAAGCTTATGACGCACACAATTATGTCAGCAATATATAATTTAGGATACCAATACAAACAACTGTTGATATAATACCCCAAGACATTGTAAAAAGACAATATGACAGAATTTTGACAGAAATCCTACTTCCTCTTCTCATGGGTTTGCTATACAAATGGGCAGTGCTTAGCATTTTTTAGCTCAGGAAACTCCCCCAGAACAAATATATGCCATGTTCTCATGCCATGAATTAGCAATAGGCTTCGGGGTCTTCTTTCCCGATGAGGCTGCAGGGGTATCAACGAGTTTCTTGGACTTTTGGTTTGGTAAAGGAATAGCTTGAGCATGAGGGTTTGGGTGGAGTAACAATCCCTAGATCAAGTGTCTTCTTTCTAGTCTTGATTGTAAGATGAGGGTTTTCAAATTGGTAAATGAACTCATCCTACATTTTCTCCAACTCGGCTAAGACAAGTATTTTGATAAGGCCATGGTGAAATAAGTTGTTATGGGGATTAGTTACATTCTTCCTTACTTGGGAAGACATCTTCTCGAGACTCTTTTAGGAGTAAAAGGGAAAATTCAATGGCTTATTAAACTAAAAGTGAGCTAATGATCGAAAGTGACAGGCTTTAAAGATGGAATATCTACATTCACATGTGATCAATCTGGTGATGGCTATGAGAGGGTTGATTAGCTCCTCTTTTATCCACTCTTTGGAGTATCCCTTAGCTCCAGAGATGTTCTTAAATTCGGGTTTGAAAACCCTGCTATAGCTTGCTCTTGGAAACTGATAGTGTTTAAACCAATGGTCTCCAACTCTTGGAAGCTTTGTGGATGAGGAAATTGATTCCTCGGAGACCACGAACATAGTGAATAGGAGCAAAGGCTGGATAAGAGTGTTCCATTATTATTATTTTTGCCATCGTGCTCACACAATCCATTCCTCTATATCACATTTTATAAGGCATGTAATCATAACTCTATAATGAATAGTGTGTAATGACAATAAACCAGTTAAGTGGTCTATTAAGGAAGTGTACATCATTTTATAACACACATGGAATTAGCATTTCGATGAAATAAAATGACTGTTGATGTAATAACCTGTATCATGAAAACAATACACATAAATTTTTACAAAGATTTACTTCTTCTAGGCAATGTTATCATTTGTCAACTCATGAACCCCTCCCCTACACCTAAGTATTGTGACACCTCACAATAAAAAATATAGGAAACCAGTCTGTTCTCCCAATAGCCGAAGATTTACAACTTGTTAAGTGTAGAGATAAATTTTACGGATTGGTCTGACGAGACGGTTAAAATATGGCCCAACCTATAGGATAAGAGATCCTATTTATAGATAAGAAGAGGTAGGTAAGAGAGTTTCAAGATAGTCTCAAAGTTAGTTCCCAATGGCAAATTTATGGAGTTTATTAACCTTAGCTTAACCATACATACTTCATGTCATCTTTGTCTACAAGTAATGTTGTACATCAGGACAAGTTTAAATTTATTATTTATTTTTGTCAAATTACCATCCTCGCTAGGTAGAATGCCTCGCTACCAACAAGCTTATTTAGTACTCCGACGGGTTTACCTAGTCATACCACAGGCCAGTACCCACTGCCAGTAGACCTGTTCAGTATCCCGACGGGTTAGCCTCTTACACCCTCAGAGACTGGCCCTCTATCTTTTAATATTTTAGTATAAGATTGTTTTATGCAAGAAGATGGGGGGACAACTCTGAAAACAAATTTTTTCTTTCTTTTTATTGGGATGGTATTTATGTTGGAGGATGAACTTCCATTATATATATTCCTTAGTGATTGTCCTGATGTAAGGGGTAATTAAGCAGCTGTAGCCTATCTAAAGATATGATATAATCAAGTATTTTAGTGTGTAGTGGATGGTACCATTGGGAAATAACAGAAAGGTATATTTAGGCTCAACTCACTTTCTTCTTTTGTAAGTTATTGTGATGTTTCCATGACTAACTCCTAATCAGACCTCCTTATTACTATTTAATAAAGATACTTTACTTACTTACTCAGGTTTCTTGGGGAAACTGTACAAGAGACCTCTAAGATTGATGGTTATGTTATCACTTCCTTATACAGTGGTGAAGGTTTTCAAGAGCAACTGCTTCTTAAGATGCCTTGAGAAAAAGAAGATGAAAATCTTTTGCAAAAACATGGCTAACTGCATCAAGTCATTATTCATTTGATGCTTAGCAGACAACAAGGTTCAAGTCTAGCAATGTTTTGAAGAAAAAATCTTCTTTTATATATCCTTGAACTTGTCTACTCCTGGTGAAATAAATACCTGCAGAAATATCTAGGACTATTTGTCAAAAACCACACTCTAAAATATCAAAAACTAATAAGATCAATGAGATCAAGTCACTAGAACATGTATCTCATAGTTCTTTTATTAAAAAGAAAATGTAAAATGAGGGTGCATTAGACTTTAAGCTAAACTAACAACGTGCAGTTTTTTTTTACTATCCTACCCTACCTAAAAAGAAAGGAAAATATTTATTCAAGTATAAGAACTTTTCCAATGTAACCATGTGTGAAGCAAGATAAGAAACATACTCATATCTGCATGTGAAAAAGTTACCGCAATGATTACCTGGATATGAAGAACCAACCAACTTACTTGTTTTGGCATTAGAAGGTGTTGAAGAAGAAAATAGTATCATGGCCTGATAACCTCTTGAAACCAAATTTCAATGTAATCTTGATGTTTATCAACAATAATTTCTATGCTCTCCTTCATCATGATATGCAGATTCTCTTCTTCTGGATGATTGATTCATGAAGTACATAAAGGGCCTGCTGAGATGGATGTTGAGAACTCCTCAATATCAGGTCTTAGTGATTGCTCTCCACCAGATGTAGTCCATAAGTTTTTAGATTCCTTCACAGTTTGGCAAGGAAAATCATTTTGTAGCTCACGGGACCTTAATTCTTCTAATATTTATAGAGAGGTAGATACACTTTTGGCTGCTGCTAAATTATGTTCTTCTTGAAAATAAGAAATCTCCGTTGTTGCTAGGATTTGAGAAAGTTTCCTCAAGCTAATGGCTACTTCTTAGTTCATTATGTTGATTGATGGATCCTACCTCACATAGGGATTAGTGTCTAGGGTTCTTAAAACACCCTAGACACTATCAGGTTTCATGTTTCATGATGTTTCATGAGATTCCATACGTGAATTGTGCTATCAAGTTTCATGACTTTTTATTTGTCTATTTTTGTATTAACCAACATTACAACATATATAGTATTTCTATCATTATTATCCTCCGCTAATATTCTGAATTGGCAATGCAATCATAATTATTTTTTCCTTCATCCAATTTGGTCTTAGAGCTTAATTAAAAAAGTAGCATAGGGATATTTTCATTGTTTTACTTGCATAGAGATATGTTTGAGAAATATTTGCAGAGCTGCTAATTCCTCTTTTGATATTGGTACCGACGTTTTGAGAATTATTTGTAGAGTTTCTAATTCCTCGTTTGATATTGGTAATTGTTTCATTTTTAAAAATTTTGAAGATCAGTTCCAATTCCTAGTAACGTCGCCATTTTTTAAAAATAAAAATCACTAATGGAAAGTGGAAATGTCACACTAGTTGAATGTCATATTTGTTAGGAAGAGGACAATAAAGGAAATATGAAGATTCCCTATTCCTTTTATGGCACCTTGAAAGTACGGGTTGAGGGGGATAGATAAGGGTGGTTTATATTTTTTCAAGGTTGAGGGGGGATAGATAAGAGTATGCCATAATGATGAAGGTGAAATAAGAATAGTTTTTTTCTTTTTTCTTTTTGTGACTAATAAGAATAGTTTGTTTTTCTTTTTCTTTTTGTGACTATATATATATATATATATATATATATATATATATAATTCATCATATGCTACTATTCAATACGTGAGTTAATATTGGTTGTGTTGACAAGTATCGACGCTCTGTTTGAGAAGTATTTGCAGAGTTGTTAATTCCTCTTTTGATATTGTTATTGAAGCTCTATTTGAGAAGTATTTTTCAAAGTTGCTAATTCCCTTTTAAAAGTTTTTAATATCAGTCCCAGTTCCTTGTAACATCGTCAATTATTTTTTAAACATAAACCACTAATGGAAAGTGGAGATGCCACATTGGTTGAATGTCATATTTGTTATGATGAGGATAGTAAAGGAAATATGGAGATTCCATGTTCCTGTTCTAGCATCTTGAAGGTACAAGGTTGAGGGGGATAGATTAAAAGGATGGTTTATATTTTGTCAAGGTTGAGCAGGGATACAAGATAAGAATATTACATAATGATGACTATATATATATATATATATATATATATATATATATATATATATATATANAGGGATACAAGATAAGAATATTACATAATGATGACTATATATATATATATATATCACAAAGTGTCTCTCTTTCTACATGTCAAGAGAAGGTAACATTTTTCCGATATGTTTTCAACATATTCATAAACATCTTGATAAATTGCACAAGCTTCACCATTGATTTGTTGTCTTTGTTTCTCGCTCTCACCTAAGTTGTCTTTTTCTTTTTCTTTGTTGTCTTTTTTTCCCTATATTATATTTGTAAACATTTGTATTGTTTTAATATTTGTTATATACACTAATAGTACTTGACTGTTTGTAATTATAAAGGAACGATGCCCTAGGGAACTACCCGTGGAGGAAGACATGGTTGTACAAGTGTACATTCAGGAACATGGAGTGAATATTGAAGATCAAGTTAATGATCCTATGGAAGAAGATGATGATGCTAATAACACAATTGAAGAAGATGGGACAAATATATTGATATAAGAGTCAATAAAGAGGGAGTACATAATGTTGGCAATGATTGTTCCAGGTATTTGTTTAGAATATATATTTTTTAACACAGTAACATCTCATTTGTCTTGTCTGTTTCATAATTATGTCTTGTATTTTTTTGCTTACTCATATATGTTCAATTATGTCTTATAATTATGTTTGATATTTTTTTATTTATTCATATATGTAGTAATTATGTATTTTATGTTCAATCAATAAGGTAAGTACCAAGTCAAATATATGAATGTATATATCGAGCCTCTTATCGACAAGTTACTAGAGTTATGAAAGGGCATCGCTATGTATGATATATCTAGACCAATAGGTGGGAAAAGGGAATTTAAATTCCATGCAATGCATGTATGGACAATTCACGATACCTTGGGGCTAACACATTTATGTGGTATGTTAAAATGTTACACTGCACTTTAATAATGTTTAATTTCGTCAAGTTCATATCATGCATGTTTTTTATATAATCCCTTCATTAAACATACTTCAAATAATTGATATAAAATTTAATCGATCTCTTGCAGGTCTTCAAACAAAGGGTAAATTTTCATGTCTAGTTTGTGGTCCTAAGATGAAATCTCATCATTCAAGAAGTTTAGGAAAGGAGGTGTTTGATGAGTATAGGCACTTCCTCTCTAAGAACCATAGGCATCGAAGTATCGAGAAACATATTTTCAATGGGAAAGAAGAGACTGGATTAAAACCATGGAGAATGACACCTCATCTATGTCAGTTGAAATATAATAGAAATCATCAAGGCATATTGGATCAAATCGTCTATGTATCATACGTCAAAATGTTTGGAATATTTTATATTTTTATTGCATTTTGTTCAATGTACTAATTGAAAATTATTGTTGTATTATATTTAATTTATATGCTTCACCTTGAAGATCATCATGAACACATTAATAATGGGGTGCTTCCACGAGGAATGAAAATCTATCTCGTAAAATTAAGTATGCTCCCCTACTATGAGAACCTATAAATTGTTCATTTGTTTGATACAATGCACATCAAGAAGAATGTAACAAAAATGTTATGGAGAATCTTAGATGGAAGGAGTGACAAAGAAAAAATTGTCAAGATTATAATGACATTAAGAAGGCCAATCATGTAATGCAAAGTGTGATTCATTCAAATAGTGATGCAGACGACCAAAATATAAGTGCATTTCCATGGTTATTGACAGAGCAATAAAGCAAGGATGTAAAAGAGGTTATTGTAAAAATTAAATTTCCCACTTGATTTTCTTCAAACATAAAGAATATCCTAACAAAGAAAGGTAAATTATGCGGGGCAAAAACTCATGATTGGCATACCTTGATTAAGGTAATTATTTTGGTGTATATATTTCTATATTGATGAAACATCTTGTTTGTATTTTTTTCTACGAATTTGGGAATAAATAATGATTCTTTTTTTTATGTTACAGTGTGTTATACCTCTATCTCTCCCAGACAACTTTGACAACAATGTCAAACAAGTTATATATGAGCATGGAAAATACATGAGGTAAGTGGCGATTTATATGCAAAGTGTAATTTGTTCAATTTGCTGTACAACTTATATTTGACTTCATGTGTTTTACTTGTAATGTAGTACTATATACTTTTTTGTTGAAACCTGTGATTTGCTTGCATCATTTGTAGATGGTTTCCATCTAAAAAATATATAAAAAAGATATGAAGTATTGGAGGTTATAAATTCCTCATCTAATGTGTGAAATGAAAAAGTATCTACCTCTGACATTTTTCAATGCACAAGAACACTACCTCATAGACCAAGTTGAGGGGATTGAAAAGTGTGGACATGTACACACAAGGTCAATGTGGATGGTTGAGAGGCACTTGGAATCATTGAAGGCTTTGGTGATACAAAGAGAACATCTTGAGGGTTATATGGTAGAGAAATATATGGTATATCAAACCATGGTTTATATTTCTCAATATCTTACTAAAGTAGATGCAAGTATTAATGTGGACCGCATTTGGGGTGTAAACTCCATCAACAAATTTGAAGGGGGGCACCTATTGGGGAAATGTAGAATAAGGAAAGTGGCACGTAAGTAGATGGTGGGGATTTGTAATACATTTGATTTTTATTTTTTTTTACGTATATCGTACTTATTTAATTTTTAGTCTTACTACACAAAACATTATTATGAAGGTATACCATGGTAACTGATTATATGTGAATTGTTTTATTTGGATGCAATGCATTTATACATTGTAGACAATCTTGATTGGATGAAGGTATGAATTGAACGATGTATACAATCTAATAGTGGTAGGTTATCATGGTATAGTGTGGCTTAATTGGTCAAAGAAGTTGAACGTAAAGGATATATCAATCTTACACAGAGGGAAATTGATTTATCATATGGTTTAAAAGATAAACAGACAAGCATATCCACCGATACTATTAGTTTTTTTTTAATATTATATTGATGTATATCGCATTTTTTTTTCTTATAAATTTGCATAATTTCCAAGTATAAATATGTTTATCAATTGAAATACATTTTTTATGTGTCTGGCATATTTCAGTTGAAACACCACAAGGCTATGTGGTGCAATGGCTACAAATCTCGCATCAAAAAGTTGGATGAAAAGATGAAAAATTTGTTAGTGGGATAACTACATTATTTCAGGTTACCAGTGTTTCCTCTAGAAGTGACAAACATCCAGAAGTCTTTGAAAATTGATACTATGGGTTTTTGGATGATATACTTGAGTGCAACTTTAAATCCTTCAAATTAGTTCTTTTCTACATCAAATGATACAGGCTACATATGAATGAATGTGATCCTGATAGAACTGTTAATCAACATACTAACGCATTTTCTATGGTTAATACAAGGAATGTTGAGCCAGGATCAAAGCCCTATGTTCTTCCAAGCCAGTGCGAACAAGTATTTTACTCAGAGGTTCCAGGCAAATTGGGTTTGTCATATGTTGTTACATGTGATACAAGAGGAAGGTCAGTAAAGTATAATGTAGCAGAAGAAGATGGTATTGAAGAAAAAGATGATTTAGAGGAGCAGTTAGTTCATCTGTCAAACAAAGATGTCGTGGAAGTTCAAGGAGATTTTCTAGACATTGTTCTATAAGAATATGATATTGATGATGTTTTAGATGAAGAACTTGAAGAATTCAAACCAAATGTAGAAGACAATGTTCCTGATGATGATATAGACGATGATATGATTGAAAATGATGACATTGATGATGATGTTGATTTGGCTAATCCTTACAACATCAATTTTGAAGCGGATGATACAAATGTTGAGTTGGATGAAGAAGAATATTAATGATATCAAAATGTTGAAATGCAGGAGGTGTGTATTTATATGTTTTCAGTTGATTTGTTCTTTTTCATTTACCTTAAATTTTTGTTTTCTTAGTTTCTATGCTTGATTCTTACTATGTTTCTTTCAAATATTAATAGTAGATAAATTGGGTATTAGGGAATTGAGAGTGATGTGAGGGGGGGAGGGGCCATATGATATTCCACCTTCACGTGGTTGGCCTTTTTCAATAGAGAATATACTATTCTTGAAACCAAGAGAAGCTCATTCAGGTTTATACCATCATCTCCAATTTTAACTTGGTTCATCTAACAATTTTCAAGGTTGTCCATTAATTACCAATTAGTGGAAATTATTCTTTAATTTGACCCACGCAAAGTGACCTGTGAATGGGGCCAACGTTGAAATTTGTTTATTTTGTGGTTATATGCACTGAAATTTGACATGGTTATAGTAGATGCATGCATTGACAGTATGGGAGTGTTTCAAGACTCAAATACGACTCACACAAAGAGTTCAACAATCAAACGAAAAAATTAGAATCTAACTGTGAAGGAGATGAAATTATCCATCATCTTATTTGTCATCATCGTTATCAATATCGTATTTCTACGAGGTTGTTTCAATCAAAATCCTCATCGTTCCTACAACATCTTTGTCGGAACTTTCCAAAAACAATGACCAGTGAAAGGGGCCAACATTGAATTTTTTCAAACTATGTTTCTCCAAGTCATGGATATGGTATGAGGAGGAACTATAAATGTCTTAAGGAATACGATATGCTTTTAGGACTCCCAAACCATGCACAGGGTCTAAAACCACCACATAGGCCTTGTAAATGAAATCTTTGGCCTATGTGTACTCATTATAATGGCCCCATCCTCTAGAAATATTCATCATTATTGATAATATTCCTTTTTCACTTATGTTGCTCCAACACTTATGTTATTGTGAATAATTTACTTTCTATTTGAATTCAAAAATCCAAAGATAGAATAACAAAGTTGCATTGAGATAAATAAAATGAAGTAAATTATAGAAGAAACTATTGAAGAGTACGACTAGAGATTCCAATATCTATTTCACATATCAACATACAAAATCTATGACACCTAGAATAATGGAAGGTTTATCAGTGAACCCGTACCCCTAACTAAGATCCTCCTCTTGCAATAAATACAATACTTTTAAAGGAATGTTTTGGTGCAAGCCAATGGCTAGGTATCTTGGCAACATAGGTTCCTATGTCACACCTAATGCTACTTTCAATGCAACTCTATGGATAACACAACTTTAGAACCAACTATCTACCTTAATCAAGTCAAGAAAAAATGTGGTGCACCATGTGTAACAGAAAAGGCCATTTTTCTAATGAGTCTTATCAT
>JASDQU010107008.1:96630-114720 GCA_032191745.1 Picea mariana | reverse complement strand
AGTTTGTGGTCCTAAGATGAAATCTCATCATTCAAGAAGTTTAGGAAAGGAGGTGTTTGATGAGTATAGGCACTTCCTCTCTAAGAACCATAGGCATCGAAGTATCGAGAAACATATTTTCAATGGGAAAGAAGAGACTGGATTAAAACCATGGAGAATGACACCTCATCTATGTTAGTTGAAATATAATAGAAATCATCAAGGTATATTGGATCAAATCGTCTATGTATCATACATCAAAATGTTTGGAATATTTTATATTTTTATTGCATTTTGTTCAATGTACTAATTGAAAATTATTGTTGTATTATATTTAATTTATATGCTTCACCTTGAAGATCATCATGAACACATTAATAATGGGGTGCTTCCACGAGGAATGAAAAGCTATCTTGTACAATTAAGTATGCTCCCCTACTATGAGAACCTATAAATTGTTCATTTGTTTGATACAATGCACATCAAGAAGAATGTAACAAAAATGTTATGGAGAATCTTAGATGGAAGGAGTGACAAAGAAAAAAATTTCAAGATTATAATGACATTAAGAAGGCCAATCATGTAATGCAAAGTGTGATTCATTCAAATAGTGATGCAGACGACCAAAATATAAGTGCCTTTCCATGGTTATTGACAGAGCAATAAAGCAAGGATGTAAAAGAGGTTATTGTAAAAATTAAATTTCCCACTTGATTTTCTTCAAACATAAAGAATATCCTAACAAAGAAAGGTGAATTATGCGGGGCAAAAACTCATGATTGGCATACCTTGATTAAGGTAGTTATTTTGGTGTATATATTTCTATATTGATGAAACATCTTGTTTGTATTTTTTTCTACGAATTTGGGAATAAATAATGATTCTTTTTTTTATGTTACAGTATGTTATACCTCTATCTCTCCCAGACAACTTTGAAAACAATGTCAAACAAGTTATATATGAGCATGGAAAATACATGAGGTAAGTGGCGATTTATATGCAAAGTGTAATTTGTTCAATTTGTTGTACAACTTATATTTGACTTCATGTGTTTTACTTGTAATGTAGTACTATATACTTTTTTGTTGAAACCTGTGATTTGCTTGCATCATTTGTAGATGGTTTCCATCTAAAAATATATATATAAAAGATATGAAGTATTGGAGGTTACAAATTCCTCATCTAATGTGTGAAATGAAAAAGTATCTACCTCTGACATTTTTCAATGCACAAGAACACTACCTCATAGACCAAGTTGAGGATATTGAAAAGTGTGGACCTGTACACACAAGGTCAATGTGGATGGTTGAGAGGCACTTGGAATCATTGAAGGCTTTGGTGATACAAAGAGAACATCTTGAGGGTTATATGGTAGAGAAATATATGGTATATCAAACCATGGTTTATATTTCTCAATATCTTCCTAAAATAGATGCAAGTATTAATGTGGACCGCATTTGGGGTGTAAACTCCATCAACAAATTTGAAGGGGGGCACCTATTGGGGAAATGTAGAATAAGAAAAGTGGCATGTAAGTAGATGGTGGGGATTTGTAATACATTTGATTTTTATTTTATTTTTACGTATATCATACTTATTTAATTTTTAGTCTTACTACACAAAACATTATTATGAAGGTATACCATGGTAACTGATTATATGTGAATTGTTTCATTTGGATGCAATGCATTTATACATTGCAGACAATCTTGATTGGATGAAGGTATGGATTGAACGATGTATACAATCTAATAATGGTAGGTTATCATGGTATAGTGTGGCTTAATTGGTCAAAGAAGTTGAACGTAAAGGATATATCAATCTTACACAGAGGGAAATTGATTTAGCATATGGTTTAAAAGATAAACAGACAAGCATATCCACCGATACTATTAGTTTTTTTTTAATATTATATTGATGTATATCGCATTTTTTTTCTTATAAATTTGCATAATTTCCAAGTATAAATATGTTTATCAATTGAAATACATTTTTTATGTGTCTGGCATATTTCAGTTGAAACACCACAAGGCTATGTGGTGCAATGGCTACAAATCTCACATCAAAAAGTTGGATGAAAAGATGAAAAATTTGTTAGTGGGATAACTACATTATTTCAGGTTACCAGTGTTTCCTCTAGAAGTGACAAACATCCAGAAGTCTTTGAAAATTGATACCATGGGTTTTTGGATGATATACTTGAGTGCAACTTTAAATCCTTCAAATTAGTTCTTTTCTACATCAAATGATACAAGCTACATATGAATGAATGTGATTCTGATAGAACTGTTAATCAACATACTAACGTATTTTCTATGGTTAATACAAGGAATGTTGAGCCAGGATCAAAGCCCTATGTTCTTCCAAGCCAGTGCGAACAAGTATTTTACTCAGAGGTTCCAGGAAAATCGGGTTTGTCATATGTTGTTACATGTGATCCAAGAGGAAGGTCAGTAAACTATAATGTAGCAAAAGAAGATGGTATTGAAGAAAAAGATAATTTAGAGGAGCAGTTAGTTCATCTGTCAAACAAAGATGTCATGGAAGTTCAAGGAGATTTTCTAGACATTGTTCTATAAGAATATGATATTGATGATGTTTTAGATGAAGAACTTGAAGAATTCAAACCAAATGTAGAAGACAATGTTCCTGATGATGATATAGACGATGATATGATTGAAAATGATGACATTGATGATGATGTTGATTTGGCCAATCCTTACAACATCAATTTTGAAGCGGATGATACAAATGTTGAGTTGGATGAAGAAGAATATTAATGATATCGAAATGTTGAAATGCAGGAGTTATGTATTTATATGTTTTCAATTGATTTGTTCTTTTTCGTTTACCTTAAATTTTTGTTTTCTTAGTTTCTATACTTGATTCTTACTATGTTTCTTTCAAATATTAATAGTAGATAAATTGGGTATTAGGGAATTGAGAGTGATGTGAGGGGGGGAGGGGCCATATGAGATTCCACCTTCACGTGGTTGGCCTTTTTCAATAGAGAATATACTATTCTTGAAACCAAGAGAAGCTCATTCAGGTTTATACCATCATCTCCAATTTTAACTTGGTTCATCTAACAATTTTCAAGGTTGTCCATTAATTACCAATTAGTGGAAATTATTCTTTAATTTGACCCACGCAAAGTGACCTGTGAATGGGGCCAACGTTGAAATTTGTTTATTTTGTGGTTATATGCACTGAAATTTGACATGGTTATAGTAGATGCATGCATTGACAGTATGGGAGTGTTTCAAGACTCAAATACGACTCACACAAAGAGTTCAACAATCAAACGAAAAAATTAGAATCTAACTGTGAAGGAGATGAAATTATCCATCATCTTATTTGTCATCATCGTTATCAATATCGTATTTCTACGAGGTTGTTTCAATCAAAATCCTCATCGTTCCTACAACATCTTTGTCGGAACTTTCCAAAAACAATGACCAGTGAAAGGGGCCAACATTGAATTTTTTCAAACTATGTTTCTCCAAGTCATGGATATGGTATGAGGAGGAACTATAAATGTCTTAAGGAATACGATATGCTTTTAGGACTCCCAAACCATGCACAGGGTCTAAAACCACCACATAGGCCTTGTAAATGAAATCTTTGGCCTATGTGTACTCATTATAATGGCCCCATCCTCTAGAAATATTCATCATTATTGATAATATTCCTTTTTCACTTATGTTGCTCCAACACTTATGTTATTGTGAATAATTTACTTTCTATTTGAATTCAAAAATCCAAAGATAGAATAACAAAGTTGCATTGAGATAAATAAAATGAAGTAAATTATAGAAGAAACTATTGAAGAGTACGACTAGAGATTCCAATATCTATTTCACATATCAACATACAAAATCTATGACACCTAGAATAATGGAAGGTTTATCAGTGAACCCGTACCCCTAACTAAGATCCTCCTCTTGCAATAAATACAATACTTTTAAAGGAATGTTTTGGTGCAAGCCAATGGCTAGGTATCTTGGCAACATAGGTTCCTATGTCACACCTAATGCTACTTTCAATGCAACTCTATGGATAACACAACTTTAGAACCAACTATCTACCTTAATCAAGTCAAGAAAAAATGTGGTGCACCATGTGTAACAGAAAAGGCCATTTTTCTAATGAGTCTTATCATCGAGCAAGGGGTTACACCTAACCCTATACTAAGTTCCTTCCCTAGGAGATATTCAAGTGATTCATGTGAAATTTATAAAACTTATGCACACCTACCTAAGGTGTGCCCCATTCTCTAGAAATATTCAACATTATTAATAACATTGTTTTTTCACATATRTTGGTCCAACACTTATGGTATTGTGAATAAGTTACTTTCTAGTTGAATTCCAAAAGCCAAAGATATAACCACAAAGTTGCATTGAGCCAAAAAAAATGAAGTAAATTATRGGATAAATTGTTGAAGAGTATGACTAGAGATTTCGATATCTATTTTAGAAATCAACATACAAGATCTATGACACCTAGAATAATGAAAGGTTTATCAGTGGACCTCTAKCCCTAACTAAGATCCTCCTCTTATGAGAAAKATAATACTTTCAAAGGAATGTTTTGGTTCAATCCATCATAATCAAGTCAATGGCTAGGTACCTTGATAACATAGGTGCAACTAGGTCACATMTAATGCTACTTTCAATGCAAATCTAGCAATAACACAACTTTATAACCAAATATTTACCATAATCAAGTCAAGAAAAATTGTGGTGCACCATGCATAAGACAAAATGCCATTTGTCTAATGAGTCCTACCAAGGGAAACAGGTTAAACTTAACCCTACACTGAGTTCCTTCCCTAGGATATCTTCAAGTTATTCATGTGAAATTTATAAAACTTATGCAAACCTACCCAAGGTGTGTCCCAACCTATAGAAATATTCATCGTTATTGATAACATTATTTTGTCACTTATGTTGGTCCATGTTGGCCCTCGATCAAGTTTTGAGGAAACCTTGGTTAGGTTTGAACCACCTTTGAGACTTCAACGCGAGGGTCGAAGATGGAGCGCCATGGTGGAGTTGAGATCGCAGATCTCACTTATTGTGTGGGCTATGTGAACCCAACAAGGGGTTCCTTAGGGTTTTTGTAATGGGTTATGGGATGTCGACCCATGGGTTTACCCATGATTAGGCCTTATTGTAAAAGAATAAATAATTAATAATGTAATGTAGAAAATAGTGAAGAGAATAGTGAGTCAATAGCTTGCAAGGCTAAGTGCAAGTAGTTCTGAGTGCTTTGTGCAACAGAATGTGTATGTAAGGCTCGGTGCTCGATAAAGAAGTCGGCTCTGCATCATGACCTATTTTTGGGAAGGAGGATATGGTGCGCAGTGCGCAGATATCCTATCTTCTGTGAAGCTTGGCTCTGTGGCTTAGTGAACAAGAGCATATGAATGTAAGAGTTTGAAGAATAATAAAGAAGACGAAGTAGTTGGTGGACGTAGTCCAACACTGGGGTGAACCACATATATCTTGTGTCTTTGATGTGCTTTGTGTTGTGTTGCTTACATTATGAATCTACTTAGTGCTTTGCTTATTATGTATGTTAGATAGATTTGTTGATGCTTAGTTATTTATTAGTATTAGGGATGAATGAATGTTAGATCTAACCCAGTGTTATGTGCTAAATGATTGAAGTGCTTGATATTTATTGTTACTGCATCGATATATTATTAGGGTTTGTTCTGTGATGTTAGTAAAGATAATGAACTAATGTATATCATCTTCTAAAGTGTTATTAAAGTCATTTGCGAAGTTTTTTTATCACATATCTGTGTCCCAACTTGGTCACAGACACCTGCGTCCTGTAACCCCCCCTGCTTCTACCTCAGGTGAGACTTCGCCTGTTTCGGAGGTGTTGTCGAAAGGGCCAGTAGTTAGGGTTTTTTTAGTGCATTGTTGAAGTGTTGAACCCTGGGTCTACTCTGTGCTAACAAATGGTTTCATTGTCAGGATTAGGGAAGAAGCCTCGCCTAGTCTCCCAACCATGGATTAAGGAGCTCATGCAACCCATTGTGCTAAACATTATCAAGATTCCCCATTTTGGTCATCACCAAGAGGTTAACACTTGCATTAAACTCCTCTTGTTGTGCTACCATGGAGGATACTTGTGGCTCGAATGACAGATTACTGTGGATCTGGTGTTGATCCACTTGATTATAGGATCAAGCATGAAGGGACCCGACCCTCAACAGTTTTACCCAGGGAAGGCCTCAGATCGCTCCCTTGCACAACACATCAAGGAGGCTTATGACGAAGTCGATAAGGGAAAGTGAGGCTACAAGGTAGCCTCCATCCAGGATGGGGCAGTGTACCTCGCTTTCCAACTCATAGATGGCAAGATTGTAAGAAATAACTACCCCACACAGGTCACCGGGTTCATGGTGGAACTCGCAGGAAAATGTGTGGAGGGCATGGAGATGATTTAGGCGAGTTACCTCGTCAATGAACTCGAGAAAGACTCTCGCAAAGATCAGGATCAGGGATACGAGTTCCACTTCAGCCGGTTTCCCATGTTGATCACATTTGTCGCTTGGAAAATGCCTGAAGGAGCCACCTTGATGCAGGAGCATCGTCAGCGAGCATGTGTGGCAGGACAACTCAACACCTGTGAATCATTTCAGAATATCAAATGCTAGGATTTACGGTGAATATTTTGGATCTGGTTGGAAAAACAGAAGAAGATCAAATGCTTGGGAATGGATGATCACGAGTGATCTAGGAGTTTCACTCCAAGTATTGAATGTAACTGAACTTAGGCATCAGTTAGTTTTTTTCATTTTTTGAGTAGACAAGAAGTCGGGGGGGAACCCTAAGAACCCTCTGAGATAAATAGAGGTTTTGTATGCCCAAATGAGGCTGTTGCGAGTTAGTAGGAATTTTTTGAGTTTTAAGTTATTGTTTTGATATTAGCTGTAGCCATTTACTTTTGAATGAATATGACAAAGGAAAATTGACCCAAATGCATAGTATTGTTACTACTTGCAATTCTTTATTATTGGATTCTCATAAATGAATGAATTTTTCTATGAATGGATGAAACTATGAATGGAAATATAAGTTTCAATTGTTTCTCTTCTATTGAGTGAGTGCAAGGTATGCACACCAAATGCAAGGAGTGTGTTGACGGGATCTGTTTCGATTCTGAAGCTCAGCAGAGATAGCACAAAACTTTCCATTTGCAAGGAGTGCAAAGCGACTGTTGCAAGGTGTGCACAGTCACCCGCAATAACTAAGTCTTGTGTAAGAATCTGCTACAAGGATTGCACAGATCTAGAAAGCTCAGGAGGAGGAGCTACCAAAAACGCTAGATCTGCTGCAAGTAGAAATCTAGGCCATCATATCAGAGTCCAGACAGGAGGAACGCGCATAAGGGGAGAATAGATCTCGTTTGTCGGATCTAGACACGAAGGACCAGTAGTCGTTGGATCCAGGTAAGGTGCATGTATCTTAACCCTTTGAAAGTGCACAAAAGAGGCAGAATCGCGAAATCACAAAACTATGAAATTCGGAAGTCTATCGGAACCGTCCATCAATAGGGGACACGTGGCAAGAGATCAACGTTTCACTGAATTCACAATCGGGGGAACCATAGGCAGGAGTTGTGAAACTCATGAAATTCGAAATTATGAGGCCATCTGGACCATCGGATCACAGAGAATTAAGGACCTTTGATCTGACACAAGAAGATTTCACGAAATCGGGGATCAGGAGAAGGGAGGTGAGGGATCCTCCAACTTCGTGAAAGGCAAAGTCCCAAAACGCGAAGGAGACAGTAGGATCGTCGAATCATATGGATTTTGGATCATTGGTTTGACGTGCGTGGAGCCTAGATTTTGGATTTCAGAAATTGGGAGGATGAGAAAAAAAACCTTTTGGGGGCATGAAACGCGAAACCGCAAAGTGCTCAAGGGGTTGGGCCTAGTTCATAGCAAGGGGTCACATCATCGAAGGGTAAGGGAGGAGCTAGCATGCGCTAGGCCCCACATTGGGATTTTGGAAGTCGGAGAATCGAATTTGGATCATATGCAAACATATGACACGTGAAATTACGATGCGCCTTTGGTTAGGCGAGTGGTCGTTGCTATGGTCACATAACTAAAGGAGCTTAGCCAGGGAAGAGCTAGTGCTCGTTTGGTGTTGAAATTTGAGTAGTGCTTAGGAGAGGGCCCGTGGGTATCATACGACCAACGCATTTGGAAAAAGGACCTGTGTAAGAGTATTTGGGGTCTAGCTGAGACCCAAAGAGTCGATTCGACTCAGTATCTTGATTGATCCTTGATCGGGAGGTCAACAGCCCCTACGAGAGAAAGGGGGGGTCTACATCAAGTGGTATCAAAGCAGAAAGTTTGCTTGAAGACAACATGCAAAGGAGAGGATACAAAAGAACTCAAAGTTGTACTATGTGTGTGACAGACAATCAACACAATTCTGCCAAGGAGATGAGTGGAGCCACCTTTAGCCAATCGGGTTGTAGAAAGGGAAATGCGAGAACTTCATGCAATATCGGAGGAAATGGAGGCAACACAAAGAAGAGAACCTGATGATGGATACATATGCGATGCAGAGAGTGAAGAGATAGAATTTGAAGAAGATGCAGGAGGAAATGTTGCCAAAGAACACTTGCTGAGAGCAGTTGTCCGATTGGGAGCTAGAGCCAAAATAGAGGCCCCAATGTACGAAGGAAATTTGGATGCTGAAGAGTTGTTGGATTGGGTAAGGTCCATGGAAAAATATTTCGACTATGAATATGTTGATGAGGAGAAAAGGGTGAGACATGTTGTCACTAGAATAAAATGATATGCAACATTTTGGTGGGATGAACTGCAGGCTAAGAGGAGAAGCAAAGGCAAACAAAAGATAAATAATTGGGATAGAATGGTAGCCAAGCTGAAGGCTGAATTCATGCCCAAAGATTATCATATCAATCTGTTCATAAAGTTGCAGAACCTGAGGGAGAAGGGTATGACAGTTAAAGAGTACACAGAGGATTCATACAAGCTGAACATCAGAACTAGAAAAAAGGAGAAGGATGAAGAAAAAATTTACAGGTATATAAATGGCATGAGGTATGAAATCTAGGATGAGATCAACATGATGTCAGTAAGGACTATGGAGGATGCTTATCAGTTCACACTGAAGGCAGAGGAGAAGTTGGTTGGAAAAAAAAAAAACCAACGAGGCAGAGGTAGAAGCCGAGCTCTGAACAAAGACAAGGGAGTTTCCCATGACAAGGCACATAAATCCAAAGATGAGGCTGAGAAACCACACAGTCACTCGGAAAGAGGAGGAAGTTCATGAGGAAGACAAGATGGTGGAAAAAGTTCTTTTAGAGGAAGAGGAAGAGGTAGAGGAGGAGAAGTGAGATGTTACACCTATGGAAAGGAAGGACATAAGTCTTGGGAATGTCCCAAGAGAAAGAAATAAGGAGAAGGTGAAGCTCACATTTCGGAAGCACAGAGAAGAAATGTTGAAGCAAAAGGAGAAGAGGATGGAACATCTCTGATGTTGAAAAATTTTCTCTTAAAACCAAAGGCAGAAGTTGAAAAACCAGTGCAGAGGAACAATCTCTTCAGGACAACTTGCAAGACTAAAGACAGAGTATGCAAGGTGATAATTGACAGTGGGAGAACTGAAAAATTAGAATCCACAGAGATGGTGGAGAAATTGGAGCTGGAGACAACTGCACACCTGAAGCCATACAAAGTCTCGTGGTTGCAGAAAGTACACCAGGTAATGGTTACTAGACAATGCTTGGTTGAAATTAAGATAGGAGGATATAGAGATGAAATTCTATGTGATGTAATTCCCATGGATGTATGCCATATTTTGTTGGGAAGACCGTGTCAGTTTGACAGGAATTTCATTCATGATGGGAGGAAAAACACATACACCTTGGAGAAGAATGGTAGGACACACATGTTGCTGCCAATAGAGGAGAAAAAAATGAAAGAGGAAGCCAACACAAACATACTTCTCATGAGTGGGAAGGAACTCCTGAAAGAAGTAAAGAAAGGACAGGAGATGAAATTTGCTATGGTGAGGAAACCTAGAATTGTCCTTACAAGTACTTCAATGGATGATTTGCTTGAAGAAATTTGGGAATTGTTGGATAATTTTGCTGATATAGTGGTGGATGAGCTACATAACTCATTGCCACCTATCAGAAGTATCAACCGTCATATTGATCTGATACCAGGAGAAAGTATTCTAAACAAAGAAGCATACAGGCTGACACCTCAAGAGAATGAGGAGGTAAAGAACCAATTCCAGGAATTGTTAGACAAAGGTTTGGTCAGAGAGAGATTGAGTCCATGCACAGTACCATTTGTGTTGAGCCCAAATAAAGATGGAGGATAGAGAATGTGTACAGACTCGATAGCCATTGACAAGATCACCATCAGGTATTGGTTCCCTTTGCCAAGAATGGGTGATTTAATGGATTGTCTAAGTGGAGAAAACTTATTTTCTAAGATAGATTTGAAGAGTGGATATCACCAGATAAGAATGAGAGAGGGTGATGAATGGAAGACATCCTTTAAGACAAATGAAGGTTTGTATGAGTGGCTTTTTATGCCATTTTCCTTAACAAATACCCCAAGAGATTTTATGAGGTTGATGAATGAAATACTAAAAGATTTCATTGGCAAGTTTGTGGTTGTATATCTGGATGATATACTGATCTTTAGCAAGACTAAAGAGGATCATTTGAGGCACCTAACACTAGTGATGAGGAGATTATAGAAGGAGAAGCTATTGATAAATCTGAAGAAGTCCTCTTTTATGAAGACAAAACTCATTTACTTGGGTTTTGTGATCTCTTCAAATGAACTGAAGATGGATCCAGAAAAGGTGAGAGCAATCAAAGAATGGCCATCACCAAGAAGCATGTTTGAGGTAAGAAGCTTCCATGCATTAGAAAGTTTCTATAGGAAATTCATCGGAGATTTTAGTGGAATTTGTGCACCAATGATGAATACAGTGAAGAAGAAGCACAAGTATTTTAAATGGAGAGAGGAGGCCGAGAGGAGCTTCAAATTATTGAAGGAGAAAATAACAGAATGACCAATTCTGGTCTTGCCAAATTTTGAAAAGACATTTTAGGTGAGATGCGATGGAAGTGGAGTTGCAATTGGAGCAGTTTTGAGCCAGGATAATAGGTATGTTGCCTATTTCAGTGAAAAGTTGAACGATACTAAGAGGAAATACTCCACATATGACAAGGCATTTTATGCCATAATTCAAGCCCTGAAGAAGTGGAGACACTACCTTGTCCCATGAGAATTTGTCTTGTATAGCGATAACCAGGCCTTACAATTCATAACCAGACAAGAAAAATTGAATCAAAAGCATGAAAAGTGGATTGAGTTTACGAAGAATTTTAATTTTGTCATAAAACATATTGTTGGGAATGATAACAAAGTTGTTGATGCATTGAGTAGGAGATGTTTGATTCTGCAGGAATTTCAGGTAAAGACTTTGGGGTTTGAACACCTGAAGGATATGTATTGTGATGATGCAGATTTCAAGGAAGCATACGAAGCATGTGCAAATCCTGTGCTGAGAGACAGGAGCCAGTGGGTCGAATACATGGTTCAAGAAGGATTGTTGTTCAAGGGAAATTAGTTGTGCATACCAAAATGCTCAATGAGGGATAACCTTTTGAAGGAGAAGCATAGTGGACGATTGGATGGACATTTCATCCATGATAAAACATTTGCACAGTTGAGAAGTTCATACTATTAGCCAGGTATGAGGACAAAAGTGATAAAATTTGTGAATAGATGTAGAATCTACCAACATGCAAAAGGAAAAAGACAAATCAATGGATTGTATCAACCATTGTCGATACCAGAGAGGCCTTGGGATGCAATAAGCATGGATTTTGTGTTGGGACTGCCAAGAACGCAAAGAGGATGTGATTCCATATTTTTGGTGGTGGATAGATTTTCAAAGATGACACACTTTATCCCATGCCAGAATACCAGTGATGCAACCCATGTTGCAAATCTGTTTTTCAAGGAAGTTGTGAGACTTCACGGCCTACCCAGGAGCATTGTCTCGGACAAAGACACAAAATGTGTTGTTCATTTTTGGAGAACACTGTGGAAGAATTTGGGGACAGATTTGTCCTTCAACTTAGCTGATCACCCTCAGACATATGGACAAACTGAGGTGGTAAACAAAAGTTTGGGAAACTTGTTGAGGAGTCTGGTCACTGAACATCATAATCAGTGGGATCAAATTATGCCACAAGCAAAATTTGCATACAACGACTCACTAAACAGGAGCACTGGAAAGATCCCATTCCAAATATTGTATGGAATGAAACCCGAAGGAGTATCTGAGTTGAGAGACTTAAAACATAGTGATATAATGAGCGCTGGAGCAGAAGACTTTGCTGCAGAAATGCAGAAACTCCATAGCTAGATCAGAGGATAATTGCATAACACTAGCCAAGAATACTAGCACATAATTGATCAACATCATAGGGAGATTCAATTTGAAGTAGGAGATCAGGTTCTGGCACATCTTAGAAAGGAAAGGTTCCCTAGGGGAAAATATAACAAATTAAAAATGAAGAATATAAGAGCATGTAAGATCTTAAGAAAATTTGATGAAAATGCCTATGAGATTGAGTTTCTAGATGATGTGAGCATATCACCCATATTCAACGTTTCAGACCTGTATCCTTACAAGAAATATGACACAGAGGAAGCAAAAAATCAAGAGAAGGGTCAGTGGGAGAAACAAATGCCTATAGCAGAAAAACCACAGATGGAGAAGATCGTTGATCAGATAATTGGCAAGAAGACCACGAGGAAAACCTATTTTGAATATATGGTCAAGTGGAAAGGGCACCCAATATAAGATGCCAGTTGGGAAAATGAAGTTGATATCCAGAAGCATGGAAAGTCGGTGCAGGAGCTCATAGACAAGAGTCCATGAATTTTTTTGTTCAGGGGGAGTACTTGATGCAGACTCCCCCTTTCTCCCGTCGGGGCTGCTGACCTCACGATTAAGGATCAATCAAGATATTTATTCAAATCGACTCTTCGAGTCTTAACTAGACCCCAAATCAACTTACACAGGTCCTTTGTCCAAATGTGCTAATTGTATGAGACCCACGGGCCCTCTCTTGAGCGCTATTCAAATTTCCACACCAAATGGGCACTAGTTCTTTCCTGGCTAAGCTCCTTCTGTTACATGACCACGCTTGTGACCACTCACCTAACTAAAGGCGCGTCACAATTTCATATGTCAGGTGTTTGCGTATGAGCCAACTCCGATTCTCAGACTTCCGAAATCCTGACATGGGGCCTAGTGCATGCTAGCTCCTCCCTTATCCTTTGATGATGTGACCCCTCATTATGACTTGGGCTCAAAGTCTCAAGAATTTTGCGGTTTCACGTTTCGCGCCCCCCAAAGGTTTGTTTTCTCGTACTCTTGATTTTCGAAATCCGAAATTTGGGCTCCAGGCACATCAGATCAACGGTCCAAAATCCAAATGATCTGACGGTTCTATTGTCTCCTCCACATTTCGGGACTTCATGTTTCGCGAAGTTGGAGGATCGCTCACCTCCCTTCTCCCGATCCCCGATTTCCCAAAAACTGCTCACTCTAGATCAACGGTCCTTAACTCTCCATGATCCGATGTTCCAGATGGCCTCACGATTTCGGATTATGTGAGTTTCACAACTCCTGCCTCTGGTTCCCCTGATTGTGAATTCAGCGAAACGTTGATCTCTCACCACATGTACCCTCTTGATGGATGGATCCGATAGACTTAGGAATTTCACGATTTCATGATTTTGCCTCTCCTGTGCACTTTCAAAGAGTTAAGATACATGCACCTTACTTGGATCCAACGGTTGTTAGTTCTTCATGTCTAGATCTGGCGAACGAGATATGTTCTCCCTTTGTGCGCGTTCCTCCTATCTGGACTCTGATCTGATGGCCCAGATTTCTCCCTGTAGTTGATCTAGCGGTTGTTGTAGCTACTTCTCTTGAGCTTCCAGATCTATGCACTCCTTGCAGCAGATTCTTACGCAAGACTTAGTTCTTGCGGGTGACTATGCACACCTTGCAGCAGTTGCTTTACACTCCTTGCAAAGGGAAAGTTTTGTGCTATCTCTTCTGAGCTTCAGAATCAAAACATATCCCATCAATGGAATCCTTGCATTCGGTGTGCACACCTTGCACTCACTCAACATAAGAGAAACAATTGAAACTTATATTGCCATTCACAGTTTCATGCATTCATAATGAAATTAATTCATTTATGAGAATCCAATAATAGGGAATTGCAAGCAGTAATAGTACTATGCATTTGGGTCAATTTTCCTCTGTCATATTCATTCACAAGTAAATGGCTACAACTAATATAAAAAAAATAACTTAAAACTTAGAAAATTCCTACTAACTCGCAGCAGCCTCATTTGGGTGTACAAAACCTCTATTTATCTTAGAGGGTCCTTGGGGTTCCCCCCCTCGACTACTCGTCTACTCAAAAAATGAAAAAAAACTAACTGCTACCTAAGTTTAGTCACATTCAAGACTCGGAGTGAAACTCCTAGATCACTCGTGATCATCCTTTCCCAAGTGTTTGATCTTCTTCTGTTTTTCCAACTAGCTCCAAAAGATTTGTCGTAACTCCCAGCGTTTGAGATTTCAAAATGATTCCCAGGAGTTGAGTTGTCCTGCCATGCGTGCTCGCTGATGATGTTCATGCATCACACCTTCCCAGAGATCGAACCATCGGATCTGTTGGCCACTAGGTTATCTACCTTATGGTACACCAATGACATGTCGAGGCAATGGTAGTCGAACATTGTGTTCCATGTGTATTATCAGCAACTGAAGGTTTCCATTGAAGCATTCCCACGCATGACACTGCGCACCCTACACTAGTACATACCACTAGCTAAGTTCTGTACAGATCGACATTTTATATATATCATTACATGCAGAGATGAGAGCAAGGAAGAGTTACAGTCATATTACAAATTGACCGATGAGGACCTAGAGAAGATCACCAAGGAATGGTCGAAGGAGTTCCTTGTACTAGTTGATGATGCAGAACTCTCCGACACTGACATCATAGGAATCCCCTTGGTCACCCGAGTCGAGCATGTTGGACAATCCAGCAGGATGACAAAGAAGAAGAAGCAGGAAGACGTCTAGAACATAGAGACCAATGAGGAGGACAACGCCTCTGAAGAAAATGGATATGGCTCACCCACAGGAGGAGGAGGAGGAGAAGACCAAGCATATGGACAAGGAGGAAGGGATGAAAAAGAAAAACAAGGAGAAGGAGAAGCTACACTGTTGAAATATCCCCATACTGAAACAATAACACTGCAGAAGAGGAAGGTTTGTCCGCAAAAACCTTCGGCAAGAAGAAGACATGCAGTAGTAAGGCCCAGCTAGAGGCCACTCTCATGGAGGAAGACATCATCTTGGTCTACAGATCCATGGAGGATGCTTCCAAGGACATCTTGGAGAGATATGGAGTGAAGTAGGAGGAGATGTATGGAAGGGTCGAGAAGGAACTAAGGGAACTACAACAAGCTATTCAATTGATCCGCGCAGTGCCTACTACACCCTCCTTGCCATAGAATATAGAATTAGGGGATGAACCAACCCAATTAAGAAGACTTGTAGATGAAACTGAGGTTTGACTTTAGAGAATCCAAGAAGAAAAGGAGAAGGCTACAAAAGCCTTGAAACAAGAAAAAGATGAGGTCTTAGAGAAATTACGAGTAGTGGGGTACTGTGTAACCACCTATGAAAATGAGAAAGAAGAGTTTTAGGCGATGGACCGGGAGGAAAAAGTATAGCTACAAAGAGAAAAGGAGTAGTTTCTCACAGAAAGGGCCATAGTTAAGGAAGCTATCAGAAAATCATGTCACTCTATACCGCGTTTCGCACAGGAGGAACATGATTCAGTCGAGGCTCAAGTGGTGCAGCTCGCTGAGACCATCCAGTAGATTCAAGTGAGGATAACATAGTTGGATATCCAAGCAGTGTCGAGCACCCCGCAGGAGGTGTCTGACCAGAGGGAGGAAACAGCTAAGAACATAGTAGGAAGGATCAGGGCCCTCACCTCAGAGTGAAAACAGTTGAGTGATAGAAGTGCACAAACTTATGAACTCCTCATAGAAGATACAGAGATAAGGAAGTTGGAAGCGCAACTACAGGAGGTGAAACAGTAGGCATCCTCTGTGTAGGCACAGATGAACCTACTCACTACATTCAAAAGAATAAAAAGGTCACAAGAACAACGCGCAATCCAACAACATATCACTGCCATCCAAGGCAGATTAATGGAAGTTGCACAGAAACTAGAAACTTGTGCACGATGAAGCCTGCAAGGTGTTTGAAGAAATTGAAGTACAAGGCTTGAAAATGGACCAGGTGGTTGCAACAGTGGAACATCACCTGGAAGGGTCTGTTATAGTGCAGACGATCTAGGAGCTCACTAAGAAGGAATCTTAGGTGAAGCAGCAAGTCGAGGCAGCTCAAGTGAAGCTCGAGGCCTTCAAAGCAACATTTCCCAAGCTTAAGTGACTCGGGATGAGCCACAGGTGAGTGTTGGGGGCCTGTTGGCCCTCGAACAAGTTTTGAGGAAACCTTGGTCAGGTTTGTACCACCTTTTGGACTTCAATGCAAGGGTCGAATATGGAGCGACATGGTAGAGTTGAGATCGCAGATCTCACTTATTGTGCGGGCTATGTGGACCCAACAAGGGGTTCCTTAGGGTTTTTGTAACGGGTTATGAGATGTCGTCCCATGGGTTTACCCATGATTAGGCCTTATTGTAAAATTATAAATAAGTAAGAATGCAATGTAGAAAATAGTGAAGAGAATAGTGAGTCAATAGCTTGCAAGGCTAAGTGAAAGTAGTTTCGAGTGGTTTGTGCAACAAAATGTGTATGTAAGGATCTGTGCTCGATAAAAAAGTTGGCTTTGCACCGTGACCTACTTTTGGGAAGGAGGATCTGGTGTGCAGAGTGAAAATATCATGTCCTTTGTGAAGCTCAACTCTATATCTTAGTGCACAAGCGCAGATGAATGTAAGAGATTGAAGAATAATAAAGTAGATGAAGCAGTTGGTGGACGTAGCCCCACACTGGAGTGAACCATGTATATCTTGTGTATTTGATGTGCTTTGTGCTATGTTTCTTATGTTATGAATCTGCTTAATGCTTTTCTTATTATGTATGTTATATATATTTGTTGATGCTTAGTGATTTATTGGTATTAGGGATGAATTAATGTTGGATCTAACCCAATGCTATGTGATAAATGATTGAAGTTCTTGATCTTTATTGTTACTGCAACGATCTATTATTAGGGTTTGTTCTGCAATGTTAGTAAAGCTAATGAACTAATGTATATCATCTTCTAAAGTGTTATTAAAGTCCTTTGTGAATTGTTGTTATCACAGATCTATGTCCCAACTTGGTTACAAACACCTGTGTCCTGTAACCCCCCTACTTCTACCTCATATGAGACTTTGCCTGCTTCGTAGATGTTTCCTAAAGGGTCGATAGTTAGGTTTTTGTTGGTCCGTTGTTGAAGTGTTGAACCCTAGGTCTGCCCCTGTGCCAACATTCCAACACTTATGGTATTGTGAATAATTTGCTTTCATATTTGTATTCCAAAAACCAAATATAGAACAACAAAGTTGCATTGAGATAAAGGAAATGAAGTAAATTATGGGAGAAACTATTGAAGAGTATGACTAGAGATTAATCCAATATATATATCACATATCAAGGTACAAAATATATGACACCTAGCATAATGAAAGGTTTATCAGTGCACCCCTACCCCTGACAAAGATCCTCCTCTTGCAGGAAAGATAATACTTTCAAGAGAATGTTTTGGTGAAATCCATCATAATCAAGTCAATGGCTAGGTACATTGGCAACATAGGTGCCTAGGTCACACCTAATGCTACTTTCAATGAAACTCTAAGGATAACAAAACTTTAGAACCAACTATCTATCTGAATCAAGTCAAGAAAAAATTTGGTGCACCATGTGTAACACCAAAGGCCATTTTTATA
>JASDQU010107008.1:67509-79508 GCA_032191745.1 Picea mariana | reverse complement strand
TGGACATAACAGAGTTAACGGAGGATTCTCGACCGTTGCAAGCAATTTGTTTCCAAGTTATTTATTTATCCCATTGCGCCATGTACCAAGAACACTTTTTCTAAATGTGAATCTGAGCCCGCAGACTTGTTGATTTTTCACAGTGATCATTGCGCTATTGCCCTATATTCCATTGCAGTGTCTATGTTACTCCTCAAACCCGAATATTTCCAACAATGAGCGTGTATGTAGGATGAGTTTAGCACTGCAGATAAAGTTGTTGAAGAAGTTCTAATCGACCTCATGAATGAAAGAGTCATGTCGATGTCTGCAGGTGTATAATATTCATCGACGAGAACGGTGCAAGCCTCTTCGTCGACTACTCGTGAAGCCGGACCATCTTGACCATCAGCAAAAAAGAGAACCAAGCACAAATACAACCTAGCAAACGTGAAGTTGATTCCCACTATATTTCCCAATTACATCCTGCCTCTGGCTGGCGCAGTGAATAGTGATAGTGTACCAAGAGAATTCGAGTAGACCATGGTCACTACGTTCCTCCTAAAGGGGATATGCGTAGTTCGAATAGAGTAGGATAAGATCACAGTGTTGAATTTCAGTGACTTCAACCTCAGAGATCACAATATCTATGGTATTCTCACCCCATATAAGTACCTAACCAGAATGAAGGGAAATAATTCAAATATAATCCCTCTGTCATGGATAATGAACCTCGTGCAGTCCACCCTGCTGAATGTCATGAAGATCCCACACTTCGGAAGACACCAGGAAGTCAACGCATGTGTCAAGATGATACTGTCATGTTACCATGGAGGATACTTATGGCTAGACTGCTGCCTTATAGTTGACCCAATGTTGATCCACAGGATCACAGGACTGAGTATGCAAGGACCCGACCCACAGGACTTTTATCCAGGAAAAGTCGCAGATCGCGCACTCACACAAAAGATTAAGGATACATATGGAAATGTCGAGAAGGGAACAAGAGGCTACAAGGTAGCTTCCATCTAGAGTGGCGAAGTGTGCCTACCATGTCAAATGATAGCTAGAAAGTTAGTAAGGAAGAACTGACCTACGCAGGTCACCGGTTTTGTCGTTGACCTTGCAGGGAAATGCGTAGAATGCCTACAGATGAACTGGGAGAAGTACCTAGTTAACCAGTTGGAACTAGTTTGTCGAGAAGCACAGGATCAGGGTTATGAATTTCATTTCAGCTGGCTCCTGGTCCTCATTGCATTTGTTTCCTGGGATATGTTGGAAGGAGCGACCTTCCTAGACATAGACCCATTTGAACAACTTGTCGCAAAATTCACTACCCTGTGGTATTCAAATAATATCAACAAACAGTGGCAGTCAAATGTTGTGTTCCATACATACTACCTCCAGCTAAATCAAGCCATGAAAGTTGAGCCTTGCATGACCCTGAACACCTTACAAAGGTTTTGACCACTAATGAAGTTCAGTGCATATCGACACTTTATCTACATTACAATGCGAGCAGATGAACATAAAGATTAGTTCCAGTCATATTACAAACTTTCAGAAGAAGACCTTGATGAGATCACTAAGGAATGGTCTATTGACCTCCTTATCCCCACCAACCCTGCAAAGATATTTGATATTGACAACCCATAAGACACTCATAAAGAACAAAATACATCTGGAACCAGCAGGCAAAAGAAGACCGAGGAGATCCAAAACTTAAGTAGCACCTCAAGGAAGACTACTTCCATGTCACCTGACCGAGAGGGTGGTGACAAAGTAGAAGCTGAATAGAGACCAAGCGAAGTAACACCCCCCAAAGATAAGGTTGACCCCTTGAAGAAGAGGAAGGTTTCCCCCCCGAAACCTTCTTCCCAGAAAAAATTGAACGCCACCATGAACAAGATGAAAATTGTCCTCACCTTCGATGATTTTGACTTCATCATAGCTGCTCTGAATGATGCTTCACTGGAGATAGCAGAGAAACAAGGAGAGAAGAAGGAAGAAATGTATGATAGGATTGAATTCGAACTCTGAGGGGTACAGCAGGATATTCAGTCCAACCGCGCAGTCTCCACTGCGCCCCTGCACTCAGGAGAACCAGAGTTTGGAGATGAGCCAGCCCAACTCCACCGAAAAGTTGAGACAATCAAAGCTCGCCTTCGACAAGAACAAGAGGAAACAGAACAAGCCACCTAGGCTTTGGCGCAAGTACAAGGAGTACTTGTAGAGAAGTGTCGAGCTACAGAATAGGAAAATATTGTTCTCCAAGTGAAGTTTGATGAAGAAAAAGCACAGATATAGAAAGGAAAATAACAATTGCTCGCAGAGAAACTCGAAGTGAAAGAAGTGATCAGCAGAGCACTTTTCTCTGTGACAGTCATAGAAGTAAAGATAAAGGATTGAGTCACGCAACAAGTACAACAGCTCGCAAAAGCTATCCAAAACCTACAACAACACATAACAGACTTAGATCTCCACGCAGTGCCTGAGACTCCACATGATGTAAGGGATCAAAGAGAAGCAACTGATCGAAGTGCAGTTGAGAGAATAAAATCCCTTTCTATGGAATGTAATAAACTCATTGATCTGAGTGCCCAGACCTACGACCAACTCACTGAGAATCCAGAACTGAAGGCACTAGATTTGCAGCTTCAAGAGGTGAAGTATCAAGTTGAAACGATACAGGCGTAGCTGAAGCCCCTGTTAGTTGTGAAAAGAATGAAGAACTCCCAAGAGAAACACACTACCCAACAACATATCCACACTATCCATAGCATAGTTATGGAAGTAACTTAGAGGCTCCAACATGCACAAGATAAGGCTTACCACTTTTTCACAAAGGTCGAAGGACGAGGAGAAGAACTCGAGCAGGTTGTCACCACAGCTTAACAATGCCTGGAGGGACCTATGAACGAGGTAGTCATCCAAGAGTTTGTTGAGCAAGAGGTCGTAGCACAACAACAAGTCGAAGCAGATCAAGCAAAGCTTGAGGCTTTCAAAGAAGAACTACCCAGATCAGAGTGACTTGGGACGAGTCACAGGTGAGTGTTAGGGGCATGTTGGCCCTTGACCAAGTTTTGGGAGATCCTTGGTCAAGTTTGACCTATTTTGGAACTTTGACAGCCTATCGAAGGAGGAGCAAAAGACGAAGAAGAGATCGCGGGATCTCGACCGCTTTTTGGTCCTTTTTGGGATTTGGGATTATGTAACAAGTATGGGATGTCGGCCCATGGGTTCACCCATGTGTAGACCTATTTTGTAAAGTATAAATAGATGTCTAGGAAATGTAAGAAGAAAGCAGTTACTAATGGCTAAGTGCTAGATATATGTGATTGAAGGATTGTAAGTGCTTTGTGCATACTGTGTGAGACTTGCAGAGGTAAGTGCAAGTCATTGTAAGAGGTTGTGGAAGGTTGTGTGCTTAGATCTACTCGGGGAAGGAGGATCTAGAGAGTTGCACAGATCTCTTGTTCTATGCGGAGTAGGGTTTTGAGGCTCTATGCATGTAACCTATTGAAGAAGCTAATAAAGAATAATAGTTGGTGGACGTAGCCCCAGGATGGGGGTGAACTATGTACATGCTTTGTTTCTCTTCTTTGTGCAATGTGTTGATGTGTTTATGTCTTTACTTGCTAAGTGTTTTGATATAGATGGATAGATCTGTTTATGCTTTGTGCTAATGATGTATATGGATGTTATATCTAAACTATGTGAACTTTCTTAGTGCTTAAGTCTACTACATCTAATTTATCTCTTTATGCTAAGTGCTTGATACATTAGATCTGAATGAATGTTGTGATGCTCTGTTTTATCTACGGAGTAGATACTAAGTGGAATGTTGATGAACTTTAGTTGCTAAGTGCTATGTTAAGTAGTGGAATCACAGATATGTGTCCTAGATAAGGTTGTAGACACCTGAGTCTTGCAATCACCCCTACCTCTACCTCGGGTGAGACTTCATCTGCTTCGCAGGTGTTTTCGAAAGGGACAGTAATTAGGGTTTTGTTGGTGCGTTGTTGTAGTGTTGAACCCTGGGTCTGCCCTTGTGCCAACAGTTCTTATCAAGCAATGCTAATTACCCTTCATAATTACACCATTTTTTCTAGGCACCATGTTATTATGCCTTTTCTCTAAATCCCTTTTTTCAACAAAACCATTTTTTATATTTTTGTCCCATGCCTATTCATGAACTAACTTTATTTTGCATACATTTGATTTTCTTCATTTTTTTCTAATTCTTATATTGACATTGCTTTATTGGCAACACCATTGTCCCAGGGTGACAGGGGGGAGGAAACATACTTAGAGAAATCCATATATTATACAAAGGAAGAGCTTACTGGTGAAAAAATTTATTCCTCCACCAACCCAGTCCAAACAATAAGGAAGTTTGTGAGAAAATTAAACATTGAACTATCTTCTTTGATTCAGATTCAACCATGGACAGAGGAGATAAAGGAAATAATTAAATACTTGATGGAAAAAATTCAACGTTATGGGGTAATAAAGATATGTATTTATCCTATTTATTTATTTTGGATTTTAATTTTTATACTATTACAAGTCCTTTATAAAAAACTATTTATTTTAATAGGAGTTTTTGTAGGATTTTGATCTCTAGGATGTGCCTGTAGAGGCCGATGTTGGTACCAACATTGTTGCTACACTAGCATAGCATCATACTATCACACCATTCACTCAGAAGGGTACTCCCTCTAGGGTCGATGTTGGTACTACACCTAGCCCTGATGAGCACATGCCAGAATGTGCATGGGATGATGTGGATGTAAAGCATGGATTTGCACATTTTAAAGCATTATTTCCTGGATATTCCCATGTCACTAGCATGGGAACACTACCAGTTAACTTTTTTGTAAACTATGAGCTCGTCCCTATGAAAACAAAAAAGATTCCAAGTATTTAAGATGTGCTTTAATTATTATGTACAATCTAATTGAAATTTATGTATAATGTGCGATTATTTTAAACTAATGATAATATATTTTTGCAGGAAACAACACATTTTATAAACACATGAATGAAACGACCTTGGATATATTTGGGCCCACTATATGCACAAGATGGAATTCCCAAAGTTCCAAGTTAAAATATGAACTCATTAACAATTTGGTTGGCATGTTCGGTGAGGGCTCCTTCAACAAATCTGGAGTCTCCTCAAAAGAATATGCATATTTAAAATATCTGCAGGACCAATATAGGGTTCATCTATAAAAGAAACCTAAGTATGAGCGTCCTCCAATGCTTCCTAAGAGGGAGTGGAAGGCCCTACAAGAATATGCAAAGGAGAATATGCTTCAAAAAGAAGGAAGGACACCACCAGACTCGGGAAGGTATGTGACACTTCTAATAATGTAATTATGATTATTTATCATCATTACGACATATAATTACATATTTGAAACTTTTCAATACATGCTCTCAGACACATCTAAAGCCACCAAGGCCAAGAAAGAAAAACATGGGTAACACAAACTTGGCCTGGGTGGTTACTCGAAACCGGTCATAGGAATTGTAAGTATAAAACAATTAATTACATCCAAATAATATATTATTGACAATTTTAATTTAATTGGACAGAAGAATCAAAATTCATGTTCTTATGAAAATATGTAGGTATTGGAGTTCAAAGAAGCTCCAAAACAAGAAGAACTTGTTGATTAATTGGGTTGGTTTGATGGATAATGGTATGAGTTTTGATATATTTTCAAGTAATACTATTCTAGATGGATAGTACATGTCATGCCATTTCCGGTGGTATGTGGAACATCACATAAATCCTCATGGTTAGAGAGTTATGGCAATGTGAAGTTGGAGAACCCTCATGAGTCATCTAGAAGCCCCAAAAAGTCAAAGTGTTTGCAAAAGAAATTATTTAAATAATAAAGTTAATGGAGAACTCCCTAAAATAAGGAAAGTAGAATGCTACATGAAAGTATAAATAAGAGGCAAGGCTCTCTCATTTAATTACACTTGAACACATTGAATATCTTTTGTTGTGTAAGGCTTATTGCAAGTACTCATTGATATATCTGAAGTTGTGAAAGTATGAGATAGTATGAAGGGTTGACATTGAAAGTTTTGGAATTACAACGAATACTAAAAAAAAACCTATTTTCTGAGGCATACACGGGATGATAGTGTATTAGGGTGCGTACATACGCGGGTTGGTAGTGTATTAGGGTGTGTACGTATGTGGGATGACAGTGTATTAGGGTGCGTACATACACGGGCTGACAGTGTATTAGGGGCATACGTACGTGGGCTGACAGTGTATTAGGGTGCGTACATGTTGGTAAATCCATCGAAACTTGAAAAGATGAAGATGCAGAGGTTCTAGATTCTAATATCAAGCTCCTAGGAAGGTCTACAGTGCTCAGATACATCAGATCTATCCAATGGTTCAAAAGGCATGTTTTATTTCTATGAATAGTTGGATTTTGATGTATGCATGAGAAATGGTTATGGAGATTTGAGAATTCTCCCTAGAGAGACTAGTGGCTTCATGGGATCTTCTGTGTAAGTCAGATCTACAGAAATATGGTGTTGGTATATTTATCATTGATACTTCTTGTTGAGGTACATCTTGTATTTCTTGGCATATGACTAAGGTTTTTGGTGGTATATGGTTGAGATATTGTATTGGTTGATGTATTGAGAGGTTGAATATCAGAAAGGGTTTGAATTCTAGATCATATGAGGGCCATTATACTTATTCATGATTACACACACTTATGGCACATGACTAGAGAGAGATATGTATGAGGATGCATGCACAGGGTATAGATACAGCCTGTATGCAGTGACAGGTTAAATATCTATGTGAAAGAAGTTACACAGGGTCATAAGTTTTCAAAAGAAAGAAAACCCTAGTTTTCAGAAGGCATACACATGTTGCATAACAGTTTGGGCACGTACATACACAGGCTGCATAACAGATAGGGTGCATACATACGCGTGTTGCAGCACTACAGGTCACGTACCTGTTGTATTTTGTTGATACATGTTCAATTCAGCTATGGATTGATTACAGGGAAGTTGTACAGGTTGGTTGCAGGTCAGTGGTACAGATTGATATAGTTGTACAGTGGTATATCTCACAGTGATAGTGTGACAGTGGTTCCATCATTCTACTTCTACTTCAGGGCAGTTGGACGGGGCAAGGACAGGTGGTTGCAGCCACCTTCCAATTGTAGTCAGAAAACATATGGGGTTGTAGTCTCCTTCTGGTTGTAGCCAGAGAATTAGGGAGTTGGAGCTTCCCTCATGTTCTAGCCTGAGAAACTAGGGGGTGGGAGCCTCCTTCCAGTTGCAGCTGGAAAACAAAGGAAGTAGGTGCTTCCAATGAATGTAATTCTTCAAGAAATATAAGAAAAATAATTTTGTGGTTTTCTCCCGCTTTGGGTTTCCACATAAAAACATTGGTGTACTTTGTATGTGTATGATTGTTCATTTGTTCATTGATTATTTACACCGCAAATATTGGATGATAATGATGCATTTATTAAAAAGGATTAAACTTCTATATTATTGATTCACCTCCCCTCTAAGTAATCCAACAATTGGTATCCGAGCGGGTTCCTTTAGAAACCAGTTTAACCACTGAAAGGTAGATCATGGAGAGAAAAAACATGTATAAAAAAGGAATACCAGAGTTTTATGGACAGAAGTGTGCATTTTGGAGAATAAGGATGAAGACATATATACAGGCATAGGGATTTGAAATTTGGAAATCAATTGTAGATGGATACACAACACCAGTAGTTCCACCGACAAATGACAAATCAATGAAACTCAATCAGAATAATTATAAAGCCACAAATGCACTTTTGAATGGTATTGGAGAAACGATATTCACCAAAGTTGCCCAATGTAAATCCGCTAAATAGATTTGGGACAATCTTTGAAATATTTATGAAGGAGATTAAAAAGTCAAAGCAATAAAGCTTCAAACTTATAGAGGTTAGTTTGAACAACTTAAGATGAAATAAGATGAGAATATTGCAGCTTACTTTTTACGAGTCGATGAAACAGTAAATGCAATCACGAGATTAGGAGAAGAAATCAAAGAATCTATAATTGTTCAAAAGGTACTAAGATCTCTTCCTATGAGATTTGACCCTAAGATATTAGCACTAGAAGAAAGAGCAAATCTAAAATCAATAAGCATGGATGAACTACATGGAATCTTCACAGCATATGAAATGAGAACTGAACAAGAAAATCTAGATATAAAAGAAGCAACTTTCAAAGCATCCAAAATGTCAAAGAAAATGGGAAAGTAAAAAGAAAAAGAACATAGCAACAGCAGTGACGTCTCGAAAGATGATGAAGAAGTGGCCAACTTTGTCATAAGATTGAACAAGGGAACCAACAGCAGGTATAGAGGTAAGCTTCCTTTGATTTGTTTTAAATGTGATGGTATTGGTCATTTTGCTAACAAATGTCCTCATAAGAAAAAGATAAATGATAAAGGTTACTCAAATAGAAAACAAACATATAAAGGCAAATAAACCACAAAGAAAGTTTTCAAGAAAAGCTTATGCACCAAAGAAGACATCTCATCATCAGATGAAGATGAATTCAGTGAAAGTGAGACAAAAAGAGTTATATTCATGGCAGTAGAAGAATATGATAAAGAAGACTTCTAAGAAGAATATGAAGAGGTCGAAGAAGAATATGAAGAGGCCGAAGAAGAATATGAAGAGGTAGAAGTTGACTACGAAGAAGAATTGTTGTGTGCCATAGAATTTATCAGAAGAGAAAAGAAGAAAAACAAGAAAATACAAGCGGAACTAGAGAAGAAAGAAGACACTCAAGAACTAGAACAAATGATCACAAATTTGAAGGTTCAAATAAAAGAGGATAAAAGAATTGAAGAAGCACTCAAAGAACAACTAGAAGAAAAAGACAGGATCATTGGAAATTCGGAAGCAAAGATTGTCACATTAAGAAAGGATCTTCAAAAGAAAAATATGCAAAACAACTCAAAAGTTTTGGATGACATTATCAGCAGTAAAAAACCTCATCATGACAAGTCTGGACTTAGATACAATCAGACAGAAAAGGGATCAAGCTCCAAAATAACAGAGCAAGAAACATATCCAAAAAGCTATGCATAAACAATCAAAGGGGATAGGAAGATCTACAAGGAAGATTAAAGGGACAATCCTCCACCGAGAAGGTTCAGATTTCAGAATAAAAAACTGACAGGGGGCCTCAAAAAGAAGAAGAATTCATAAGAGTACCTCCTTTCAGAAGATCTTTAACTCCCAGGTATCAAACTATCTTTTTTGGTTTGTCTTATGCATGTAATAATTTTGGACATAAAGTTGTAAATTGCAGAGCTAACAACATGAACATAAACAACTTTGAAAGTCATACACAAAAGGGTTATCCAAGAAGGCCTAGTGAAACACAGAGAAGAAGTTACAACAGGTTTGAATCTTTGAGCACTGAAGTGGAATGCTACAAATGTAACAACTTTGGACACATGGCAAAATATTGCAGAATATCAGTCCCCCCTAGAGAACCGCAACTGAATAACAATATTCACAGACAAGAACCTCGGAAAAAGACATGGATAAGAAAGCAGAATCAGTATAGCAATGAAGAATGTACACTCTCTCTACAAGCTAAGCAAAATAATCGTGGTTGGTATGTTGACAGTGGTTGTTCAAAACACATGACAGGTGATAGAGACAAGTTTCTTACATTAAGAAAGGAAAGAGATGGATCAGTATCCTTCGGAAATGATGATTCAGATAAAATCATTGGAAAAGGCACAATCAGAATTGGGAACAAGAATACCAAGGCGGAAAATGTTCTACTAGTAGAAGATATGAAACATAATATTCTAAGTGTGAGTCAAATGTGTGACCAAGTTCATAAAGTTACTTTTGATTCACAAAAGTGCGAGATAAGAAAAGAAGGTTCAGTAAAATTGATTGCAACAACTGCGAGAACTTCAAGCAACATATATGTATTAAGTGAAATTGGAAATGAAAAGTGTTTCCTAGGAAAGGAAGATGAAATTTGGCTATGGCACAGAAGAATGGGTCACATACATTTTGATAACCTTTTCAAAATCAGCAAAAAGGAAGCCGTTAGAGAAATGCCCCAGATCACGAAACCAACCAACACTTTATGCAAGCATTGTCAACAAGGAAAGCAAACAAAGACCAAGTTCAAATCAAAGAAATATCCAACGACAAGACCACTGGAAATTGTGCATACTGATATAGTTGGACCAACTACAACAAAGGGTTTAAAATGTGAGAAATAATTTATGTTATTAGTTGATGATTATACAAGAATCACTACAGTTTGCTTTCTCAAGAATAAGTCAGAAGCTTTTAAAAACTTCAAGGTCTACAAAGAAATGGTTGAAAATGAAATGGATTCAAAAATCAAATGCTTAAGATATGATGATGGAGGAAATTTCACTTCAAAGGAATTTATGAACTATTGCAACAGGCATGGAATAAAAAGGTAATTCTTTGCTGCTAGGACACCTCAACAGAATGGAGTTGTTGAAAGAAAGAAAAGGACAGTACAGGAAATGGATCGAACAATGTTTATGGATTCCAAATAGACAGATATATTTTGGACATAGGCAATGTATACATCAATTCACATTCAAAACAGAGTAATGCTCAGAAACAACACTGACAAAACTCCCTATGAGCTATGGAAAGGAAGACTAGCAAATGTGAAGCACTTCAGAGTTTTTGGAAGCAAATGATACATCAAAAGAGAAGATGGCAGAATGGGAAAGTTTGAATCTTGTGTGGACAAAGGAGTACATGTTGGTTACTCAAGTATAAGGAAAGCATACAAGTGTTACAACCTAAGATTGAACAAAGTACTGGAAAGCATCAATGTAAAAATTAATGAAACATGTAGACAAGAGTTAAAGGAAGAAGAAAATAAATCAATTGAACATCTTTATGAAGAAGAAGCAGAAGATGAAAAATAAGCATAAGGGGAAGATGAAGAGAACCCAACAAAAGAAGAAGAGAAAGTTCAACAAGTTCCTCCAATGACACCTAGCAGATGAGTACAAAATAATCATCTTTCATAACAGATTATCGAAACAAAGATGCAAGAGTTGAGACTAGAAGAAGAATCTATTCACCTGAACAAATGCACCTAGCACTCTCATCTACGATTGAACCAAACTGTTTTGAAGAGGCTAGTAAGGATGAATTTTGGAATAAGGCCATGGATTAAGAATTGGATCAAATAGAGAAAAATGACACTTGGGAATTGGTTCCAAGACCAAAGAATAAGAATGTGATTGGCACAAAGTGGGTATTCAGGAATAAATTGAATGAATATGGAAGGTTACAAGGAACAAAGATAGATTGGTATGTAAAGGATATGCACAGGTTGAAGGAATAAACTTTGAAGAGACATTTTCCCCAGTTTCCAGAATGGAAGCAATCCGATTGATTTTAGCTTATGCATGCTCCAAAAATATTAAAGTGTATCATATGGACGTAAAATCATCTTTTCTGAATGGGGAACTTGAAGAAGAAGTCTACATTGAACAACTAGGATAATTTCAGTTGTCAGAGAACACAAATTATGTGTGTAAATTAAAGAAGGCCTTGTATGGTCTAAAACAAGCTCTTAGAGCATGGTACTCTAGACTGGATAAATATCTAAAATAGGCAGGGTTCAGAAAAGGAAGTGAAGACAACAACCTCTACATCAAGGTAACTCAAGATAATATTTTATTAATTGAAGTTTATGTTGATGATGTTATTTTTGGAAGTACTAATGACAGGTTAAGCCATAAATTTGCAAAGGACATGCAGAATGAATTTGAAATGTCTTTACTTGGAGAACTATCCTTCTTTCTGGGTTTTCAGATACGTCAAAGAAATCAAGGAATTTTTATTTCTCAAACCAAGTATATCAGAGAAATGCTAAAGAGGTTTGGAATTGAATATTGCAAACCAGTTGCCACTCCTATGAAAATCAGTTGCAAG
>JASDQU010107008.1:40630-50759 GCA_032191745.1 Picea mariana | reverse complement strand
CCAAAGTAATTGGTGTTCGAGAAAGAAGCCTATACAGATTGACCATCAGATCAGTCCAGGCCCTATTAGATGACACTATCAGCTTGAGTGAGCTATGGCACAGGAGACTTGATCACATTCATTATAGAGCTCTCCCAGCTCTAGGGAAAATGGTAACAGGCCTTCTAGAGATATAGATTCAACATAAAGGTGTTTGCAAAGGTTGTGCTCTTGGCAAAAATGTTAAGGGGTCCTTTTTGAGCAGTGACAACAGATCCAAGGAAATCTTAGACTTGATACATTCAGATGTGAGTGGGCCAATGACTGTTGCTTCTCTGAATGGATACTTGTACTATGTACTCTTCATAGATGACCACTCTCGGAAAACTTGGATTTACTTCCTGAAGAACAAAGATAGAGTCCTTGCAAAATTTCAAGAATTCAAAGCTTAGGTTGATAACTTGACCGAAAGAAAGATCAAGGTACTAAGATCAAATAATGTAGGAGAATACACCTCCAAGGATTTCAACAATTTCTGTATTGAAGCAGGGATCAAGAGGGAGTTCACAGTTCCTTACAACCCTCAACAAAATGGGGTTGCAGAAAGGAAGAATAGAACTATCATCGAGGCAACCAAAGCAATGATACATGATCAGAGTCTACCTATGAATCTATGGGCAGAAGCATGTATGAAAACATTGTATGTTCAGAACATGAGTCCTCATCAGATCTTGAAGAACATAACTCCAGAAGAAGCCTTCACTGGAGTAAAGCCTGAGATTGGACACTTCAGAATATTTTGGTGCCCAGTATATTTTCATGTACCCAAAGAGAAGAGATCCAAGCTAGACCCCTCAGGGAGAAAGGGTACATTAGTGGGATACAACGAATCTTCGAAGGCATATCGGATCTACATTCCTGGACAGAGACAAATTGAAATAAGCAGAGATGTTACTTTTGAGGAAGAGATAGCCTTCCAAAGATACAGAGAATCTCAGATGGAAATTGACAGTGAGACAATACCTTCTCCCCCTTCAGAAGTTCAGAGGGAGACAAACATTATTCCAATTGATCCAGTTATTCCAATTGATCCAGTTGCTCCAATTGATATGCCCAGAGATATTGCAGTAGGACATAAAAGGCCTGCTTGGGCTCGATAGACTCTACAGGAAGCAGAGGGACATACAACTCCTCAAGGGATATCCCGAGAGAGCAAGAGACCAAAGAGATTTTTGAGCTACCTTTCAGCCATGAGCCACATGATTGACTTTGCGCCTTCTTGTCATGGAGAAGCTTCAGGTGAATAGGTATGGCAAGCTGCCATGACAGAAGAATATTAGTCTATATTGAAAAATGATGTATGGGATATTGTTTCGAGACTAGAAGGGAAGTCTGTAGTGACTTCCAAATGGATTTATAAAATCAAGCATGCAGCTGATGGAAACATCGAGAAATACAAAGCGAGATTTGTAGCCAAAGGGTTCTCGCAAATAGAGGGAGTTGACTATGATGAGACATTTTCTCCAGTAGCCCGATACACTTCCATCCGTTCTATCATTGCATTGGCTGCATCCATGGGTTGGAAACTACATCAGATGGATGTAAAGACAACCTTTCTCAATCGTGAGATTGAGGAAGAAGTTTATATCGAGCAGCCAGAAGGATTCGTTATACACAACGGAAATTCTCATGTGTGCAGGTTGAAGAAAGCCTTGTATGGACAAAAGCAAGCATGTTGTGATTGGTATGATAAAATGGATGGATTCTTGATGAGTTTGGGCTTCAACAAGAGGGTTGCTGATCCAAACCTATATTATCACATTGTTGGCAATGAGTGCTTAATCTTGGTCCTATATGTGGACGACCTTTTCCTCACCGGTTCATAGAGACTCATTGCTGAATACAAACAAGCATTGATTGCTAAATTTGAGATGTAGGATTTAGGCTTGATGCACTACTTCTTGGGACTAGAAGTATGGTAGAGGATATGAGGTTTTCCTGAGTCAAGGAAAATATACAATGGAGATATTGAAAAATTTTGGTATGATAGAATGCAAATCCATGCCTACACCAATGGTGATGGATTTGAAGAAGATGAATGGTGCTGATTCAAGCAAGATTGATCCACACTTGTACAGACAACTGATTGGTTCACTGATGTATCTGGTTAACACCAGACCTGATATATGCTATGCAGTGAATGTGCTTATCTAGTTTATGAGTCAACCGAGACAGACCCATTGGATAACATCAAAACATGTATTGAGATACCTACGAGGCACAATTGGATATGGCCTGAGATACGCCTCCAATGTAGACTTGAGCTTGCAGGGATATGTCTATGTAGATTGGGCAGGGAGCGCAGTGGATCGAAAGAGCACCTTCGGTTGTTGCTTTACTTTAGGGTCTGGCATGGTTTCCTGGTGCAGCAGGAAACAGAGCTCTGTGGCATTGAGTACTGCAGAGGCAGAGTACATAGCATTGAGTGTGGTAGTCCGCAAAGCAGTGTGGCTTCGCAAGCTTTTGACAGACTTATTTGATCATGAGATGGATCCTACTACTATTCATTGTGATAACTAGAGCTGTGTGAAGCTCTTTGAGAACCCTATGTTTCATGATAGATCGAAACACATTGAGATAAAATATCAGTACATCAGAGACATGGTGCAGAGGAAAACAATACACGTGCAGTACCTTCCTACCCATGAGCAAATTGCTGACATCTTCACCAAACTGCTTGCCAAGATGAAGTTTGAGTACATCCGTGAGAGACTTGGCCTGGTGGAGAATTCCTCCCTAGCTGAGAGGGAGTGTTGATGATTACAGCTGCGTGAGACATCCTCCAGGACACAGACTGAGTGAGTCGGCCTGAGAGAGAGCCCATGAGTTGGGTGTGTGTTACACATTATTTTGGTTACCCCTGTGATCAACGGACGACATGTGCTTAACTCACTTCCATGTTCCTTGAAAATATTAAAAGAGACTTTTTCCAAGAGAAAAGTGGTTTGCTTTTCCTCCCTCAAAAACTATGACAAGGAAGATTGTCGCACCCTGCTCTATGCTTGGGGTGCGACGATGCTTGATCGTTGCACTCTGCACCAAAGATGGAATGCGTCGTCGTCGCAGGCTGCCTGTGCATAGGGTGCGACGATGCTCAAGCAAAGGAAAAGTCAAAATTCACGAATGTTATAGAAGGGAATCTTCTAGAAGATGAGGTGGCCTCCAATCGATTCGGATCTTACTCGCTTCTCTAATTTAGTGGGATCATCCTAATCTCCTCATCCATTCCTCTTTCACCCTATATAAAGAGGGATCTCTCATGGAAAATGAAAAGGTTGAAAAGGCTAAGGTTTGCATATGCATGAAGAGTTCTGCTATAGATTATACTTGAGATAGCTTTGCTTTAGCTCTCTAAGTCAGATTGTGGGTCTTCTTCATCAAAGGCATTGGAGCAAAGGTGTGTGTGTTGGAGCAAAGAGCCATTGAAAGAGATCTTGCAACATCAAGGCATGGGTTGTATTCTCCACTTTCCATTTTAATATAATGCAGCAATGCATTTCTTCCCTATAAAGGTGTCTTTGCTTTTATTGTATAATTCCTTGATCTTATACATAGAATTCATTGGAAAATATATATCTTTGTTCTCTTTCTCTTTGTTGGTTTGTACTTCTTGAACAGGTTCACCATCCGACAAATCCAAAGATGGAGCGACAAAGACGACACTAGCGAGGATCAAACGTCATTTAAAAGGTATGTCCTTCATTTCTCTCTGAATTAGTTTATATGACAATGAAGTCTAAGGTGAAGTTTGTATTCTGTCTTGTTCTGTTCTAGCTTCCTGTGGAAGTTAGGGAGATTAGTTTGTGTCCACACTTACCAATCCAATAACAAAATTGGCGACCATACTGGGGATACAACCTCTTTTTGGTTTTTTGCTTCTTATTTGCTTTTAGCCTGCCCTCTTTTGATCAAATTCATTCTCTGAGTTTGTGGGTGATCCATCTTGAGTCTCTGGTCTTGAAAGTTCATTGAGAAATTTTGTCCTTTTTCCCATTTTTCTTTTGATTCAGAGATCATTGCACTATGTCCTATTGACAACCTGCGATGATTCCTTGTTGTCGCACTCTACTTGTGCAGACCAGAGCGACGACGTCGCACTGTTCCTTGTTGACATCCTGCGACGATCCTGGATCGTCGCACTGTACGCCTCTGCAGCTTGCAACGATTCTTGTAGGAATTGTTGGGTGACAGTCAAATTTCTTTTCTTTGCCTAGATTTGTCTTTACTGTCGGGGATGAAATTTTTACACTGGTGAATGATTGGTTTACAACTTTTAAGCAAGGATTTGATTGATTTATAATAAGGCATGCTAAACTGGTAAAAAGTTACCTCCTTTATTTCATCATTACTCACATGTTGTTTGATGTTCTCAGCATGTACATGTGGATAAAGGATTAATGCAGGCTTGTTAATCCCAGGTGATATATGCTCATTTATAAGTGTTGGACATGAGATAAGCTGCACATTTAGCTCTTCCTTTTCTCCTCCATGGCTCTCCCAAGGATCATATTCATAAGTATCATATACATGAACCATGCTACGAGGTTCTAGAAAAGCTATGAAAAAATTCTGCTCATCATCATCTTCGCTGGGATATTCATAAAAAATTGGCTGTTCTTGGTCAGTATTTGAAACAACTTCTTCATCATAAGCAGGGCTGCTAAAGACATCTGTTTCAAGAACATAAATATCCTCTGCATTTTCTTCATAAGAGAAACAAACAAAATCTGCCTTCAATTCTGAAAAGCTAGGAAAAAACAGAGAGGAATCTTCTCTAGTTTTTTTAACTAACTTATCATTTATCTCAGCTTCATAGTCAGGAGAAATATCTACTGTATTTTTATGATCAGAACATTTGAATCTGCATCCAGTACAAAAGAACAAGAATAAGAAAGCGCTTTTCCTTCACTGATTTTCTTGACTAGGTTATCTTCTTCAACTTCACAGTCAGGAGAGCAACTTAATGCAACTTGAACACTTTTCTCATATTCCTCACAACAATTATGAAAAAGAAACTCAGAGGAGTAATACCTTTTACAATGCAAATTGAAAGCAACATGGAATTCTTTGAATGAAGAAATGCTAGAAGGTTCAAGAGACTGATACCAAATATGAACATCTCCTTGAAGAGAGTACATAAACAACTTCATACGTATGTCTTCATGTTGGATGTCAAGCTGCTGCATCAAGGCATGAAATTCTAGAACATGCTCAATAGGGCTGTCATTCTCACCTTCATAAAATCTTGGCAGCAGATCTTTCCATTCATCAATTTGAGGCACAAGATGAGGATAACCAACTATGGTTGAGAAATTGAGTGGGGCAAACCTCCTGGCCAGGATAGCCTCCATAGCCATTTAATTTGTCTCATTCCAGTGGAGTCACCAACAGATTTTGAACATTGGAGTCGCCATGGTGAATGTGCAGTCTTGAAGGTGTCTAACTTTAGTCACCATCTAAAGCTGGAGCTGTGCAATGTCATTCTTCCCAGGGAGATTTTCAATCTACTCAAATCCGTCCCCGACAACAATGCCAAGAATGTTAGCACTGAGAGTCACTCTCAGACTACTAGAGGATAAGCCCAGTACCCATCAAAATGTAAAAGATAAGTTTGGTTTTGAATAGGTGGATCAACAAGATGGAGAAAGAAAGGGAGAGGGCAGCAAACTGCAGATCAGTAGTCTAGACCAATGGGCAATGGAGTCATAAACATTCTACTCATTGAAGGCACTAAAGCTGCTCAACAAAAAACAAGATTATATGTTGATAGATGGAAGAATGAAGAAGGAAAATGTAAGATAGAATGTTCACTAAACAAAGATCCTCTCAGTTTAATAAATCAACAATTACTTGAATAAAACAATGACTGATGGGCGAAATTACAACAGATCCTCTGCTTCTTAGGGATCCATAAATCATTGGCAACCTTTGATCCTCAAATCTGCAATATATTCAAATAAGAATATATATAAAACAAAAGAATTACAGTCTGAAAATCACAGCTCTCATGAGTCTTCAATAACAGTAATGACTACAATCATAAAATGCCCTTAGGCTTACAAATGAACACACACAGAGAAACTGCCTGCTCCTACTCTCTCTAGCCTCTCTTGGCTCATGAATCCAACCCCTCTCCAAGAGCTCCCTCCTTCATTAAATAGAAAAAAGCATCAAAATATCCTTAGGAGGTCGAATCCCATCTCTTTCATTGGATTTTAGGCCTTGGAGATAGGTGGCAACAATCAAAAGAGACAAAAATCCAACAAACTGCTAATTTTCAGGAAGTTGTCGGAAGTCTTTAATGAATTGTTTCCAACTCATTGCATGAGGTCTTAATGGATCTAAAACTTAAGTACAAGTGTCCCTTGACATCTAACTGATCCATGAGAAGTCATTCGAACCCTCCTTGACAACTGGCAACCTCCCAACAAGGCGAATATCCAATCAGCTATGCAAAACATAGAATTTGCAGCACATTTCGCAGCGCACTGGTGTTTTAATTGTTTCTCTCAAATTACAAACTGGGTCAGGCTGAAATTTGGTCAGCAAGTCAACAGGTATACCATCTTCCTCCACAAAAAATTTTAGAGAAACCCACTTCGTCGTTTTGGTTTTATGATCAAATTTGTATCAGTAGCCGCTACAGGAAGTTCCGTAGCACATTCCGTAGCACCCTCCTATAAAACTGCTCTGCAGATTCCGTAGCGCCTTTTCTGTGTCTGGTAGGTAATTCCGTAGCGCCTTTGCTAGCACAACAACAGAATAGCCTGTAAATGCCTTCAGTAGGTGAAAATATAATATTTCCCTCAACACTTCAAAATGCAAGGATGATCACCTTCAAAATTTAGATTCTTTCAGCCACTTCATCATCATTTGCAAGGTCATCACCATTTTAATAAGCAAGGCTCTTAAACTTTTCAATGTAGACAGACTTTAGATTTGAAATAACCATTGAAACTGTAAAGGGAAAGAGCTGATGCAGGTTATATGATCAGAGGATAACAATGCTGAGTTTAATGTACAGGTTCGCAACGCCAAATAGGGGATTTGCAACATAATTCGTAGCAGATTCTGTAGCATAAACAACAAGGGCCAAGAAAGAGATAGGTGCAATGGCTTTGACATCAATATTGGCTCAATTGTAGTAAAAGAAGCTGAAAATACTGCAGCTAGACGAGAATTAGTGATAGCAAAGGTAAAAGGGGCAGGAATCCTCAATTCACAGTGCCCAGGAGGGGAAACACAAGCACAGCCTTAAATGACTAAATCCCAAATTATTTTCTTTAAATCATGGATGCTGAAAACAATGAGATCGACTGACACAAGCCTCATAGGTGGGGTATTTGAGAGGCATTGTGGGGTCCAGCTTGCATCGATCATCATATTCCATCATTATGAGCCATTCCGCATAGGTTGGCTTTGGTTTCGTTGCGTTCCGACGATTTCCATTATTTTGACTATTTTGAATTATAAGTTAATGGGAATCACTGAAGAGGTCATTTTGGGCACATTACTTGGAGGAACCTCTCAGTGTAATAGCTCATTGGAATCGGGAGGAGCAACACTACAGGATGGGATGGCTAGAAGTGACTTTTAGTGGCCAGGGAAGCCACAAGGAGAGATAAGGAGATTTTCAAAGGTAAAAAGGTTAATTAATTAATTAATTAAATATTAATAAAATGAAAGTCACTTTGGAGGGACAAGGTGAGCCAAAAAGTATAAGAGGAAGGCAAGGGCCTCTACTCATTATTCATGTATGTTTATGATTTGATATCTGGCTTCTAGCTAGTAAGCCCAACATTGGGGGTTTTGAGGGTTTTGACTTAACAAACCCTAGAGGACGATTCGATGGTGAAAGATTCCACCTAGCTTGTCCCAAGCTTGGTCTCAGAGATGCAATACTCTCCCACACCATTCTAGTTCCAGATCTACTCAGTTGCAGGAGGGTTCCACATCAGTTACTTGCGTAGATAGAGAGAGGGCGCACCAGTTGGGGGTTTCCAGCAAGGGGGGCGCACCATTCTTGGAGAGATATTCATTGCAGGTGATTGGCAGGGTTTTTGGAGATTCTATCACTTGGGTTCTTCTTGTAGGGTCTTCACCATCATTCTGAGTGCTTTTTGAGAGAGTTTTACGGTTTAGATTATTTCTTAGAGTAGTGGGACGAATTGAAGAGAAGGGGGGCGTTTCTGAGATTCAGATCTAGTCAGTTTGGAGGTGTTACACTTCAGATCTGACCCTGAGACTTCACCTACTGACTTGCAGTGTATCGATCTATATTCCTGGGGAGTTTCAGAGAATTTGGAGGCCTCCTTCATTAGGGCTGAATTATCTAGGGTTTCAGGCACCCAGTGGGGCACACCATTCAGTGGAGGAGTTCAGATCTACAGGGTTTGAGAGTGGATTTGGAGATTTGGACACCTGGGTTGTCCTTACAGTTGCCCGATCTATTAGTTGGCTATTTTTTGGGGTGATTGGACATCTTTGGCACCAGGGCCGAATTGTTGAGGAGGTTCAGCTATCCAGCAGGGCGTGGCACTTTCCAGCTTGGAGGTTGAGCATTCGTACGACCCAGATCTACTTGTATTCAGTCTTCATTGTATATCCAGCCTTTGGAGGCTTGTTTAGTATTAGCGCGAGCATTTTGTAGTAGCTCATACTTGTTATCTATTGGAGCCATCTGAGGATTATTCCAGATCTGCTCTTTCTATTGTATTTGATTTATGCTTCTATAATAAATGTCAGATCTTTGCTTGTGTTTCTATATCTTGAGTATATTGTGATCTTTCATGTGTTGGATGAATCTTGTATGAACATACTTAATACCTAGATAACTCAATAAGTCCCCTGCACATCATACACAACAGAGATAGTTAGTGGTTTCAAGCAAAAAATTTGGCTTGGGATCATTACAGTGGTATCGGAGCCTAGATTCCTGCCAGGCCGTGGGAATTAGCACATGCATGCAGAGCCATAGAGGGGTCTTCCATAAGAAGAGATGGATATTAAGGATTTTTCTAGAGAGACTGTACATTGTAGATGGGAATATTACTATGACCTTAGTGAGGAAACTAGGGCTCAAGTAACAGTCCAACAGTATTTATCCATGAAAAATCCTAGGTGGAGCACAGATGAGATTACATTCTGGGTCAATCAAGCAATGGAATACATGGCCCCAACAGCTAGACGGAAGGAAGCACAGAATAACCCCACACCCATTAGGAGCACGCAACTTTGCTACAGTTGGAAGGTGCCTTGGGAACCTAATCATAGGTGTAGAAGTAAGGGTAAGAAGCATATTGTTGAGGTATGAGAGGACAATGACGATGAGGCATGTGAGGATGGATCAATTGAGGCTTATCTGGAGCAGTCGGATGATGACAATGACTCTTGCACAGAGGCTAGTGATAGTGACTCTACCTCAGAGGATAGTGATGATGACTCTTGCACAGAGGCTAGTGATGCTTGCACGCTTGAGGAGGATGATGACCCTTGTGTAGTGGATAGGCAGCTGGATGGACAAGACGATAACACCAGTGTCTCAGCAGACATATCACATACCATTGATGACCTTACACCTCAGCAGAGTGGTGACACTAGTGAGGAGTCACACACGTTAGCACCTAGAGATGATGAGCTTCCTAGGGGGATCGTGACACATCTATCACCTGTTCAGACACCCATGATAGCCACGTCACATGAGGAGATCAGTGGCACGTTAGGTATGATGGATGAGCCTAGTGTGAGGGATGCATACCATGGATAGGTAGACCCCCAAGTCCAGGAGGAGGTACAGGACGTATAGGCAGTTGACCCCACACATATAGGTCAACTAAAGGAGATGGAGTCACAACTATTGGAGACTCCAGTGGTTGAGCAGATTGCAGAGACTGACAGGTTGATGGAGCACTTACTTCCAGGATCGGCCTGCTTTGATGAGGATGCACTCTTTAGCAGTCAGGATGACCATAACATGTGTCTGGACACAACTATATGGGATCCAGGCGCAGATGATAGTAGCAGGTTGAGTGCACAGGAGGATACAACTGCTCACACTGGATACAGTATGATTCAGAGGGAGCTAGCAGTT
>JASDQU010107007.1:126873-144474 GCA_032191745.1 Picea mariana | reverse complement strand
TTGCGAATATTTTTTCAAAGAAGCTAATTCATAATTTTGCAGGTGACATGAGGGCTTCAAAGAGATGACGGTTTAGGGCACCCCTATGGGTTGAGTATGGGGCATCCCGTGAGGCCTCACTAGATGTCTAGCAGTTTTCCTACGAGGACCTCTACAATTGGGGTTGCAACAAGTCAATTGGATCAGGTTCATAGGCCGTTAGCAGAGCGGACATTGCTGGAGTGGAGCGTCATGATGAGCATAATAGATTTAGCATCATTCCAGGTTTCCTTTGTATTATTTTTGTTAGTAGATTTTTGTAGTTGCCTTGCAAAAATTAAACTTGTGTGTTTAGGAGTATTTTGCAGATGTTATTACAACCATTAGATATCATTGTATTACTGTTATTGGGGGTTTCCATCCATAATAAGATGCCATGCTCGAGGTACATTAAACGAATGACAAATCTTAAAGTGACATTAAATTAAATAAATAATTATATTTAAATGAAATTGGAGGGAAAATAAAGTGAGGGTTTGATGTGGTCAAAAAAGGGGAAAGATCTAGAAGGCCTAGAGGAAGGATAAATAAAGGCGTAACCCTTCTCTTTGGCATTATGAATTGATTTCTCATTTTAGAGTTCTCTTAGAGACATTGTTTCGTTGGGGTTTAGAAAAACCCTTCCACTATTGCAGTTTAGTTTCAATGGTGCAATATCCACCCTAGCTAGACAAGAGGGGAGTCCACCTAGGATTTCCACTAGAGTTTCAATTGGAGATTTATGTTTAGTTGGAGGTTTGCGTAGGAAGTTTGCAAAGATTTTTTCAAAGAATCTGATTCAGAATTTCGTGGGTGATAGGAGGGTTTTAGAGAGACGGTGATTTAGGGCACCCCTACGGGTTGAGTACAGGGCATCTCGCGAGGCCCCGCTAGACGTCTAATAATTGTCTTGTGAGGAACCACTATAAGGAAAATACCCTATAACGAAGGTTTTTGCGGAAGACCCTATAAAAATAGCCCAAAAATCCGTTTATAGTGGAGGTGCGTGGGTAGATGTTTTAGCAGATTTTTTTTAACGATGCATTTATAAGACTATACTTCACCGTTGTGCCACCATATATAAACAAACCAGTGTTAATAAATAATGGTGCACTGTTGCAGAGTTATTTAAAATATAAATAAAACAACGATGTGCATCATATAAAAGCAGATTGAAAGCACCGATGCGCAACAAACAAGTTCGTCGTCTTGCATTTTTCTTCCAAAATGCATACTGGTGCATTGTTGTCCCGTTGTAGCATCGAGGCACAACAAACAACTCTATATTTTACGTTTCTTTTTTAAATGCATAACAATCTGACTTCTTCCTAGGGGCACATTGGTGTGTTTCATATGAGGTACCGTCACACGTTTTTAAAAAGAAACGATGCACTATCTGCATAGGTTAGCACCGATGCGCTTAACACGTGTGCACCAGAATATGGTTTAAATAAAAACCGATGATAAAAAATATCACGGGCCCAGTGCAAACGTCACGAGCACACTGGGGCGCAAAACTAAGACCGATGTAAATTTTTCATGAGGGAGCTCCGGTGCGCTCCATATGGTGCACCGTCACAATGTTCTGGAAAAGTAATGATGCATTATCTGTAGTTGTGCGCACCGGTGCCCATAACCCGAGCGCACCAGAACAACGTTAAATAAAAAAAAACCAGCGGTAAAAAAATATTTTTACCATTTCTAGTGCAGAGAATCTCTCAAGCACCAGTGCCTCCTTTACCCAATTGAAGCGCACTCTCGTCGATGCTTCCATTGCTTGCATTAATTCGGTTCGGTGCTCGGTTCGCGGTATTCCAATTTTTCCACACGGTGGGAAAATTTCATTTTTTCACTACATCCCAACGATGCCTCCCCAATGAGAAAACATTCAGGTAAATTCTTTATTTCTTTGTGCGTTGTCTTTTTAGCGGATTAAATTTTGAAATTGAGTTAAATTTTCATTGTTTTTCATTTTTTTTCTACGTGGTATGTTCGGCTCGCACCATGTGCAGTGCGCCCTGTAAATTCTACAGGGTGCACCGATCATGTATTGTTTGTTTTTGACGGTGCAAAGTATTACATAATATTACAGAATGCACTGGTGTGTACTTACCAACGATACACCAACACATCTGAAGTAACAAACACACCATCCAAAATACATAGTTTCCACTTAATGATGCGTCATTTGTATGTACGGACCGATGCGTTCATAAAACTATACACACTGTTGAATGAAAGCTATATATTTTCATCTGTGTGTGTCGAATAAACACGCCAGTGCATTTCTGATAACGAATGCACCATTGCGTTTATTATTAATGCACCAACGTAAATTAATAGTTTCTTTTCAACGATGTGTTGGTTATAGGGAACACATCGATGTGTTCGTAAAAATATACACACCGTTTAAAATAGAAAAGTTACATCTAAACAATGTGTCATTTATATGTATGCACCGGTGCGTTCATAAAACTATATGCTCTAGTAAATGGAAACTATTTATTTTCACCTGTGCGTTCCAAATAAACGCACCAACGCGTTGTTTATAACTAATGCACCCGTGAGTTTATTATGAACGCACCGACGTAAATAAATAGTTTCCATTTAAAGGTGCGTTGGTTATATGTAACGCACTAGCGCGTTCATAATACTATACACACCGTTTAAAATAGATAGTTGTTCGAGCAGTGCATACCGTAGAAAATAGATAGTGTTATAGCGGTGCGTTCGTGATATATAACGCATCAGTGCGTGCACAAATTACTATGCACCGGATAAAATAAATTTCACTTTGCATGCGGTGCGTAAGATATGTGTGCACATCGTGGGGCGGTGTGTTACTGTTTTTTAGGCACACCAAAGATTATTATTATTTTTTTGACAAAATTTATGTTTGCATATTTTGAAATAAATTTCTCATTTACAGAAAAAAAGTTATGTTTTTATGTATGATGTTGATGTAATTTATATGTTATGCAAAGACGTCAGCGCATGGAGGAGAAACAACAAAGACTGGACCAATCCAATATGGTTTGGGAGTGGGACGCTAGAGAGAGGGAGAGGTATATGTACCCTCGGCCTAGTATTGCAGCTACACTACTCCTCTTCATAAATGTAGGCCTCCTCAAGTACTACGAGGAGGCTACATCCCTGAAGGGGAATTCCACCATTCTTGCGCAGCTGATTCGTCGATGGGATTCCCATAAATAGACATTCAAAGACGGTCCTCATCAGTGGTATCATCCCACTAAGGAGGACATCTATTTTTATCATTGGGCTATCTAGGAGAAGGGAGGACTTTCCCCAGTTTCCTGATGTCCTAGTGGGTGTTGCAATTGAGAGTCAACTTTCATACTCTCAGAGGTATATTACATGCGATATACCTTGTCTTGGTGATTTTCAAGTGGTTGGTGGATAGTTACAAATTGCCTCATTTGGTGCAGAGGACGTTAGGTGCCTCTCACTGTTACTGCCGACCATTTCACACTTTATTGGTGATGGTCAACGCATTAGCTGCACACTTTTATATTATGTGGATTCTTTGATATAGAGGCCACAAATTATTAGGTGGTCTGCCATTTTATCGAGGTAGTTTTGTATAGCATTGGACATATGCCGTGCTATGATAAATGGGAGGGATAACTTTCGATTAGCTTCAGAGTTATTTTGTTTGTTTTTTGAGAGGTTTCCAGAGATGAGACCTAGTTTTGTTTGTCGGCCTCCTAGGCTGATGACCAAGGTGCAGATGCACATGTGGGGCTAGATGATGCCTAAGAGGGGCATGCCCGATTTTCTAGCTAGGATTTCCATGGAGGCACTTGATCTATTATCCAGTGAGGCAGATCATGTTTTCATCACGCTGTCATGTCCTTACGCAGGGATGGATTGATGAGGATGTCTCAACATCCTCTTCATAATGGATGAGCCACTAGATGATAGACGTAAGATTTAAATTAATCTTGTACTTTCATTTTATTGTCTTACTTAATTCAAATAAATTTTATTCTAGCATGTTCTTTAACGTATTTTATTAAAATTTTCAATGAAATTGTCAACATGTTCTTTAATGTATTTTATTCTAGCATGTTGGGGACATGCCTGCACCCCCACCACCTGATGCATATGAGGAGATGGATGACGTTGCAGTGGGTCAAGGTTCTCAGCCACATATACCACCCGACATGCAGTGTAGTCTAGATCTCAGATATAGGATGGAGGTGTGTGACAGATTGAGTAGAGTTTTGGTTGGCAGGGGAGTCTGCGCTATCCAGATGAGATACATCAGGGCTGACCCTGATCTCTTGTAGCTTTGGATGGACTTGCCACAGGATATGACATCTCTTATGCATCATATCGTTGGAGCTGCCAGGTTACTGGTAGGGATGAGGGATGGCACGTCGTCCAACACTGATGATGATGAGGGTTGTGATGATGATCATCAGGGTGGTGATGACGACACTTCTCCTTCAGTACCTCCTCCTAGTCCTCCTCCGGGTGATGGTGACGCTTCTTCTTCAATACATCCTCCTCATCCTCTGGGTGCTAATGTTGATCAGGGTGCAAGTGATCATGGTGATGTTGCAGATCAAGGTGGTGATTGAGCTTCTGCTTTAGTACCTCCTCCTCCTTCACCTTGCCCGAATGAGCAGGGCACATCACCTATTCTTCTACAACATGCTTCTCTTGAGAGACTATGACTTCATATTTAGTTATAACAAGTATTTGTATTGTTGACTAGATATGTACAATATAACAATTATGTTACTTGTTCATATATATAACATATTTTTTGTTCATGTTGATGTACTTAATTTATATGTTGATGTTGATGTACTTAATTTATATATTTATGTTGATGTTAGGTCATGTTAAATTATATTAATCTTCAACCTTACTTTGTATCACAATTTTACAAACTAAAATACCAAGTTTATCATGTTTTTGTAGCTAAGAGGTCTTGAAAAGTAAATAAGTTATAAAAAAAGGGTAAATATATGTCTTATGTTATTAATTAAAATTTGGGCAAGTTAAAAGTAAATTATATTAATCTTCAACCTTACTTTGTATCACAATTTTACAAACTAGTTTACTTGAAAGTATGATGTCAGGATTGGTCCTTATTTTGAGAATATTGTTTTTGTTCATAAGTTCATAATGAATAATTAAAAATAATTATGATAGGCTCAATTAACATTTAAATATTTGTGATATTTCAACTTCCTCTTAATTGTAATTTGGTCATATTTTTTTATATTCCCATAATTAATACAAGTCTCAAAATCTCTAATTCAACATTTTTTTACTATACTATATGGATGCATGAATATCAAATTAACCAAGAAAAGAAAATAAGTTATAAAAGGGGTAAATATATGTCTTATGTTATTAATTAAAGTTTGGGCAAGTTAGAGGTAAATTATATTAATCTTCAACCTTACTTTGTATCACAATTTTACAAACTAGTTTATTTGAAAGTAAGCTATGAGAATTTGTCCTCATTTCGAGAATATTTCTTTTGTTCATAATGAATAATGAATAATTAAAAATAGTTATGTAGAGATGGCCTAGCAGACAAAGATGTTAATAGCCAAAGTGAGCACATAAAAAAACGCTGCTAGTCGGAAGGGTAACAAGGCACAAAAAAATTGCTAAAAGAAATCCCAAGTCACCTCAGCACCCTGTATGCCAGTACAAAACGAATTGCAGAGGACCAGAAGAATTAGAAGGAGAAGGTGGAGCGATTGGTTGCCCAATTCCACTTATACTTGTGTTATGTCCACCATATGGACATTACTCTTGCTGATGGGAATGGAGCACCAACCCAGATTAGGAAGACCCACACGGTGGCCCAGCGAGAGGAGAGAAAGGACAAGGTGAAAGAAGGACTGAAGAATCTCATAATCTTGGACTAGCACTGGGTAACAACTGATTAGGGAATATTACTGGGTCAATCCTAATTGTTGTCTTGCGTTTTTTTTTTTAGTTTTCTGGTTTTGTTATGGTTAGCCTGTCAAAACTGAATATGATGGTACTGGACCGGTTTCCCTATGTGACGGTCCAACTATACCCATATGATATCTCAAAGAACGCAACTTCGGAACCCCTGGGTTGGTTTCCTTTTTGGCAGATCAGGGAGTTCTGTTTTTTTGTATATTAACCTTTCTTAGTAATACAAATACTCACACTCACTTACAAAAAAAAAAAAAAACATTTATAAAATCTTTGTGATATTTTAACTTCCTCTTAATTGTAATTTGGTCATATTTTTTATATTCCCATAATTAATACAAGTCTCAAAATCTCTAATTCAACATTTTTTTACTGTACTATAAGGATGCATGAATGTCAAACTTAATCAAGAAACATGTACATAAACATAAAAATATCCTATGTTACATGTTGTTAATTGTTGTTGCAGTCGATATTAAGAATTGAATTAGCTATTAGGAGCCGTAAAATTTATTTCTTACCCACAAATAAAAATTGGGAATAAAGATAGGGGATAAGGGATAAAAAATTGTTATGATATACATGTTTAATTCAATTTTTAATTATATATATTATTATTATTATATATTATATGTAATATAAAATTAATATATAACTTAATATATTATATTATATTATGTTATAACTAATATATATTATATTATATTATATTTATAATATAATATAATATAATATTTATTTATAATATAAAATTAATATATAACATAATATATTATATTTATTATATATTTTTTTCCTTACAAAAAAATGTAATTTTATTTATTCGAAGAAAACCAAATTACATTCTGTAGGAGCATAAAGAACAACTCATCCTTGGAAAGGATGTAAACCTCGAGAGGGCAAAAAGCGAGACTAAAAAGTCACCAAGTAAAATACAATATCGGTCTCAGAGACCACACAAAAAGCTGAGAATAAAACTCCTACAATCTAGGTCCCCCTCTTTGAAAAATAAAACCAATAATGCAATCCCTTAAGAAAACTCTGTAGACCAGATAGACCAGGTCAGAGTGGTAAATAACTCTCATACCAACAACACCAGATATTAAAAGTGTCAGAAAAAATCGTGAGACAACTGCGACCAAAAAGCTGCACGCCCAATAGAAGGACCTAAAAGAGTTGAACTTGGTAACAACACCGCACACCCATAGCCAAGGACCTCAAAGCATAGACCTCATCAACGCGGCATTGAAACCCGAATAAAGGAATTGTGATATGAGTAAACATCAAACCCTGAACGCTCCAACAAACCTAGAGAGAAAAACATAACTCCCAACAACCCTTGTCGAGAACACGGAGAAGAACAAGCCTCCAAAGAGAACCCAAATGTTGGACGAACCAGATATGAGCGAAATTATAATCTCTCAAGAAAAGAGAGGGCCAAAAATGCCGAGCCCTAGTTGTAGAAAGGATGAACTCGACACTCACCCTTAAAACCCAAGGACACCAAAATCAATGGAATGCATCAAATCCTGACACAACCCCGAGACACCAAAGAGAAATCAAACGAAGATCCACAAAAAACTGCATGAGGAGGAGAAGGCTTCATAGATAAAGTATCGACGACTCATCGAGAAAGGATGCAGACATAGGAGCCCCGATCCGACCAAAAGTAGCAAGATCTGAAACACCACCGAAACCCCTTCACCAACCAAAGGAAGGATGGATCTGGGAAAAAAAATAAAAAAATTGGTCTGAGCAATGTGAGAGAAGCTGCACCAATAAACGACGAACCATGGCCACCATCCAAAAAGTAGCCCAATCCGCACTCATAGATAGATCAACAGGAGGAATGGATCTTCCTAGCTGAAAAAATATTGAAAATAGGCTTTGAAATAGAGGTAGGGCTCCGTGGAGGTGGTGGATTTTGGGTGGAGAAGATCGATTGGAGGATTCACGCGCGGTTACCAGTAGAGAGTTGAGGGATCTGCGGCCAGGGAAACCCTAGCGACAAACCCCCCACCAATTGATCAATTAAGTCCCTTATATATATTATATTGCCTAATATATTATGTATTTGATTTTTATGTAATATCTTAAGGATATATTATTATATGGGTTTATAGAGGGACACATGCATTAGTTATTTAAGGACAATGAAGTTTTTTTGAAAAACTCACTTAATAGGCTCATTTTAGATGAATATTCCCCTAATTAATATGTATGAACTAAAAATTAAAAACTAATACAATATAATATGACATGGTAATGATATGAAATGGTGGGTAACAAAAATACATTTTAAAATTATGATATAAACTATTTGATATTTACAATATAATAATATATTTTTTTAAAGTAAAAGTTAAAATTAAAATACTATAAGTTCAAATATCATCTAGATTTACAATGGAAAAATATTTATATCATTTACACTAAACAATTAATTATATTATCCAATCAAAAAATTATTAATATTTCATGTCAAATATTAAATACTAAAAACATTTTTTTTAATAAACAAATTATTAAATCCATTATAGATTTGAAAACATAAAAGAAGTAGTTAAGGAATAAAACATGTATAATATATCACCCTTTGTTGTCATCACCCTTATCTTCCTCGCTTGGCGTGATAACATTGTTGTTCTCAAAAATATGTTTTGATCTAGGGTCGTGTCCTAATACAAACCACCAATCCCTATCCAACACATATGGGTAAAAAAACACTTGGTTGTAGTGTTTTTGGAAAACATAAGACTCCTTAGCTTCATCCCACATATTTTTAGAATTGATACATATCATCCCACTGTCACGATCTTCCTATACATTATTCCGATCAAAGGTGTCCCCCACCACTTGCACATAAAAATAACACATAGTAAAGAAGAGAAGTCCACTTGAATGATCTCTTGTATCTTTCTGATGTAACCTAACTTTCCCTGTACAGTGTTTTGATCGCAATGGCTAGCACGACTAGATTGGTCGAACTCGACTTCCACTCCATAGACTTTTGTCACGTGTTCATCATTGACATCCTCTGTGCGAAAATAATGTCCATATGCCCACATATATGGGAACAAATGCACCTGTAAAAAAGTGAACAAATCACAGTGTCAATATGTGTCTAAAAACCCGACCATTAAAATATAAAATAACATAGATGTACTTACAATTCAAAAGTACATTACAAAGTTAAAAATTATGTACACAAATAGATTATTACCGAGTTGCTGCAACCAATCCCTATGTTTAGTGCATCCTCTTCTTCACGCGGGTAACGACCAGATGCACCATATTTCTCTCTAACTTGGTCAACAACCCAATTGTTGGGGCATATCATTGGCATATTTTATTTTAAATGATCAAGAGAAGGCATGCTTCTACCATTCAAACGTCTGAATTATTTCCTGTCACTTTCCCATTTCCTCCTCTTCTGTTCGTACAATTTGACCCACAGTTGTGTTTCCTCTGAATTGTAAAGAATGAATTTATTGATGGAATCAATTTCTAAATTCATTGATGTATTCATGAAATGAAGCCAACATATAGTGCATATGAGATCATGATCAAAATATACATTATGAAGTTTAGTGTGAATAGTTACTGTGTATAAATTTGACAAACGATAAGTCACTTAGTCTTTCTCATGCACATTTTTCCATTCATTTGGAGAAACTCCCATTCTCTTTTGTCTTCATCCCTTTCGTCATCCCAAATCATTGCACCCGGTGTGTTGTCTATCTACTTGATGTACTCACTGGCATAATAGAAAGACTCATATGACATGTACCCCTCTGCCATAGATACCTAGAGTTTTTCCCTTTGACGAACAAATCCTTTCAATTTCTTCATGTACCTCTCTAAAAAAAACATCCAACGACATGAGACCACCCCAAATAATTCAACCTCATCCACTAGGTGAATTAGAAGATGAACCTGCAAGTCCATGAAACTCGGTGATAGTTCATTCTCAAACATACAAGCAATCTTAGCTATCTCTTGACACCACCGTGAAATTCTAGCCATATGAATCTCCTTTGATGTGATCCAACATACAAATGCAAATAATTTAGATATGGGACACATTAGGTCATGGGGGAAGTCATGGTTCACACACCCACGCACAAGCAGAGGATAATGACACTTCAAAGTAAACACATACAAATTATTTATGTTTTATCCCATGGCATAAAAATAAAAATTACAAATAATAAAAACATTTTTTTGACATATGTCGTACCTTTAGAAGGTTCAAATGGTCATGTAATTTCATCCCCGATAAATGGTCTTAATGCATGGTGAAGAAACATCGTAGGGAAGACCCATATAAATAAGACACCTTCACACCTAATATAACTTCCTTTGCCAAAGAAAGATCTTCTTTCTTCAAAATCCATGGGACATCACCTTCTTTGAAAGACCAAGAGGGACCAACCTCTCCTTTACTTTCTTGTCCTGGCCAATATTTCTTTTTAGTTTTTGAAGAGATAAGATCTCTCCTCACAACCAGTGTGTCACTTTCTTTCTATGATATGTTCCTCCATAAAGAAGATGAAACATTTTTAAATATATGCATGGGATCTAGTAAGTGGGAAATCTTAAGATGCTCCCCATATGGGAGCTCATAAAAGATAGATTTCCTTTTCATCCCAATGGGAAATTTCTCAACATAGGTGTCGAAAAATTCTAGATCATCGAACATAGGCTCCCCATTTGAATCAAACATTTCTGTAATCTCCTTCTCCTTTTCTCTCTCATATGCTCTAAGCCATTCTACTGGTGTCATTATTGCAGGCCTTTGGGTTCTCTATGGTTTACCATTGAAAGCAGATGTTGCTCTTCTATAAGGGTGTTATTCTGGGAGGAATACCCTCGAGCAGTCGTACATTGGATTTCGTAGGTGGTTGGACCACCTAGCCTTCAAAGAAGGTCCACAACATTTATATCCATGATAGCCTTTAGTTACAAGACTTGCGAAATTATTGTATACATAACATGTCAACGTTTAAGAATAAAACGTCAATCACAACAAATTAAATATGCAAATAAATATTGTTATGTATATAAACAAATCAATAAACATGTTAATTACCATAGCAAAATCCTAAGCTCGGATAAACATGTGTGGTGTAAGCACATATGCCATACAACGTAAAACTCCTCTCTGTTGCAATGGGTCTTGATATATCATATACATGTATCCCTTCCCATAATTCATTCAATTCATCTACCAATGGTTGTAGGTAGACATCCATATTCTTCACTTGTCTTCTACCAGGGATTATAATAGACAACATAAGATGTTCATTCTTCATGGACAACCATGGGGGGGTATTTTTACTGATCACTACTACAAGACAAACATAATAGTTGGTGTTTTGGATGGAATATGGGTTCACACCATCCATTGCTATGCTGAGTTGTAGACTTCGTACTTCATCCTTCAATTTTTCCAGCCATGTATCCTTTATATGCTTCATGGCTATTGAATCTGTTGGGATCCACATAACTCCCGATTCACTTCTGTGCAAGGCATGCCATCCCTATAACATAGCTAATTCTTTGCAATGAAAGAGCCTTTGAATCCTTGAGATTATAGGCATGTGCCTCAATATCTTATGAGGAGGACCATGCAATTTACCATTTTTATTTGATTTATGGTACCTGTCATGCCCACATTTCAGACATATCTCTTTGTCTGCATATTATCCTCTATATAGAATACAATCATTTGGACATGCATGAAATGATATATACTCAACACCCAACATTTTCAACAACTGCTTTGCCTCTTCGCAGCTACCAGGAAAAACATTATCACTAAGAAGAACCTTATCTTTGAATATCCTGCAGTTAGTGGGCAATATAAATGTACAATGTCATTTAACGTTTATAAAAGAAACCATTTCTAATGTTGATTGTGTGACAATATTTCTCAAAATTAATATAAGGCACTTGCTGGTCAATTACCTCAATATTGTCGAGAAACATGCGCTTGACATGCCAAAATTTGCTTTCACATTGTACAGTAACATTATTGTCCCAAGCTGGGTAGACTTTAACTGGGCACTAAGTCCAAATAGAGGGTTGGTGGAAGCAGATTTTAGGCTTTTGAAAATGGTATCATTGATATGAGCATCATTCCCTATCTCATCGTTCTAGAATGCATCTAACAACATTGTCTCCATGAAATTCGTATCCCATAAGTAATCATCCAAACCAACCTCTTTTTGATTGTCTCCATTGCCTACTTCTAAAGAACTACTAGTATTGTTGTAGTAATTCCTAATTGGTGAATCTGGACGTAGTGAGAATTGAATAGGTGGTTGATTCAACCATTCTTGGTATGCTTCCTCTTCGATTTGTGCTCTCATTGCAACCTTCTCTCGGGTTGACATTATTGTGGGGTGCAACAGAAGATGGTAGGTAGGTCACTCATCATCAGAAGAATCATAATTTCAAAAATATTGAACATTAGTACATCGATGATATTAGTAAGCACAATGCAATAATTTGTTTGTTCAAATTACATTATACCAAACAATTATTACCATCATCGACCAAGGATTGCGGCTAGAAGATGGAATGTCACAATTGGCATGGTAAAGTGATTGTCCATTTTCATCTACCAACTGCTTGTGATATGTTACTCCTGATAAGACCTTCCGACGTTTTTGAGCCAGTACTGAAATATTGTCTGCATCTGAACTCGATTTTGAATCAGGATCCTACAAATTTGGATACATTTTTATTCAGATTGACATGGATAAAAAAAAATTCAATGATATAATCGAAACATAAATAAAATAAGTTAAACTTACTGGAGATGGAAATGGAGAACTCTGAGATGGACTTTGAGCAATATGGAATGGGCTGGAATTTGACGAATTGGCCATTTGATCATATAATAAGGTTTCCTCCCCGCATTTCAACAAAATTAACAAATTTTTTTATGTACATATCTAAAAAATTTCGAGGACCATACCACAATCTGAGTTTGAATATAGTTTTGAAACATTTTTTTTAAGAATAAGGCGACATAAAATGTATACTGAAGTATTGCAAGTCATGTGAATTCATCCTAAAAGATAATTTGAGATGAATATACTATTTTATGTGCAAATAAAGCTTCAAATAACTTTAAAAGCATAACAATGAGCTTATAAACCACAAACGCACCGGTGCGTTGAAAAATCAAACACACAATGCTTCTAGATTTTGTTAATAAAAAAAAATTATATGTTGCCGGTGCGTCAAATAATATGGATGCACCAATGCGTCTTATATAAACGCACCATCGTGCCGAAAAAGTTAAAAAAAAGCTCGATCTTTTTTAAACAATAAAAAAAAGTGTGGGAATCGAATTTCATAGTCATTTAAATACTAAAAAGCTATTCACTATTTCATTATTTTACAAAATTTTGCAGGGGAGAGACTTCCAAGAGAGAGATACAGAGGAACATTATGGAGGAGAAGAATACTTTCGAACCAGAATATTATTCAAAATATGAGAATTTGAAGGGTATGGTGATTCACTCTAAACCATTTTCATAAAGTTTTTTTAATATTAAGACGATATTCAATATTTTCATTATTTTGCCAATATTTACAGTAGACAGATTTGGAAGAGAGGCATACCAGAGAGCACTGTGGAGCAGAAGAATACTCTGGAACATAAAATATATTCAGAAAATCATGATTTGAAGGGTATGGTGATTCAGTCAAAACCCTACATTTAGAAAAAATAAAATAAAAAAAATTCATACGTATCTTATGTTAGCACTCTATAATTTGCCCAAGGCTGTGGAGGCAGTCACAGAGGCAACATCAAAACCGCTTCAAGTCAGGGATCTAGCCCTCCAAGATTTAGATTTGTTTGGAATAGGATATTAGGCTAGCTAATGGTTTCAGAGTTTGGATTTTGAAGTTTGTAATATTTGAGAGATTGAGAGTTGTGCTTTCCATTGGGTCATGGGATCTATATGTCAAATCAGGGATCTATCTCAGGCATAATAAGATCTTATCCACAGTGAAAGAAAACAATACCATTGGATCTGATGGGATCAAGTGGAATGGATGAGAAGAAAAGATTACAGGTCCATCAAGTAGAGGAGCAACTAAGAATTCTTGTGCTTAACTTTAGAAGAAAACATGAAGATTATTAAAAAGGCAGAGATAGAGTGTAATTAAACAAATTATACTCTTAGTCTTTCTTTTACTTGATGAGATAGAGAGATACATATATGGAATTACAGAGTAAGGAAACATTTACGCAGAGAAAAAACATCACCAAGAAATCTCATGCAGGAATCCTGTGAACCATGCCTTATTATTTCTGGTAGATCATTTGGAATGTTACAAAGTATCCCCTTAGGGGTTGGGAATGAATAAATCAACAATCCCCTTCTCCACATTTTCCTTATTACAATATATAAACCGACTCTCTCCAGTCTCAGGAGGTCGAGTTCAACCACCTCGGCTAAAAATAACAACAAATCCCCAAAAATCCTGAACTGTCCACCATGAAAGACGAGTCAAATTTCTGCAAAAAAGGGGTCCGAATAGACATCTGTTTCTCCTAAATGATGACACCTGGGAAAACATTGAAGGAGGTTATTATATATGAGTATTCTTTGGACAAAAACCTCTTTTATATGTATGGGGGAGTGGGGGTTCTGATATGTATGGGGGAGTGGGTATAAAACTTAGGATATATATATATATATATATATATATATATATATTAAGTTTCTTTTTTGTTTTTTATTTTTATTTTTATTTTTGTTTTTTTGAATTTTATTTGTAATATGTTTATTACGTGTTTTTGTTTTTTTATTTTGTTTATATGTTTTTGTTTTTTAATTTTTATATATCTTTATTATGCTTTGTTTTTTAATTTATCTTTTAATTTAATTTGTTTTTAATTAATGTTTGTTTTCTTTATTAGTTTTTATTAATGTTAATTAATAAACACTAACCTAGTCACTAATGTAACAACTAACTTAATTATTAATTAATTAATTAATAATTAGTCTAACATATTTTAATTAAACTAACTATACTAATTTTATTTTAAATTATCCTCTCAAAACAACTTTATTAGGCTAACAAGCATTAAAAAATGTGACTAACCCTTTAATATTATTCGATTATTATCCTAAGTTCATTTATTCATGCATGGACGAGTGACAGGCGAGCTGTGATCAATGGGAAAAATGGGCAAGGGAGTGAGGGGTGCAATGGTGGATGAAAAATGCAGTAGGGTGATGGAGGATCGGGCGAAATGGATGGAGGGGAAATGGAAATAATCGAGAGACCAACAAGCCAGATGTCTTCATCACGGGGCAACGCCAAATAACAGTTGAAGAATCGGGTTACCTATGATTATAGGACTCTAACATCTTAAACCCTTATTTTTATTTTTATTTTTTTATTTCGTGAATGCAAAATTTCACCCCAGGGTTTAACTTCCTCTATCACTTCAGAATTAAGTCTTTTCGTTTGAGGTATTTTAGATCTAATGGGTTTGTTTTTCTATATATAAGTGTTTGACATCTGATTCAAAGGGACAACTTATTGCATCGGATCCCAAATGCAGTCGGTCCTCTATCTTTTTATTTTTATTTTTTAAATGGTTTCTGATTTGACGTTTTATTTAAAAATGTTTTCCGCATTTCCGGTGCGCATTTTTGACAAAAATGCACCAGTGCGTTTATGTATAAAGAACACACCGATTAATCCAGATTTAAAAACAAAATTAAAAAGCATGGTGCGTAAAAACAAATATCGCCGATGTTCTCATCTAAACAACACAGAAAATGTTGTCAGACAATTTTTTTTTAATTTTTCTTCTCATCGGTGTGTACTTTTTATTTTTTAATGAATGTTTAATTTTTTTGCCATGTTTTTGTTTTCTACTATAGTCACCATGATGTCTTCTATATATATCGCACTATTGTAATTCACAATATTTAAAAAAGGAAATTAAATTGTTCGGTGTGTTTTGGTGTATGGAACGCACCGATGCATTTTATGTAATAAATACATCGGTGTTTTGAATATAAAAAGCGCACTGGATACAACGAATTTCTTTTCTCTGAAAATTATGTGATTTATTTATAATATATATTTAATAATTTCTGTATTGAATGGTACAGGTTGTATATTGATAAAAATATGAGTGAGAAGAGTTCAAATAATAAAAGTTTTGGTCGACACAATGATGACACATCCGGAAAAACCAAAAAGGTAGGTTCTCTATAAATTCTATACAAAATTAATATGGTTGAACTATATGTAAGTTTAACTAATATGTATTGGTTAGTGTGTGTCATGAAGGACCACAAATGAGGAAGCTTGATAACATTATTTATGATCTAAGTGCAGAAGAGCATAAAAGATTGATGGAAAAATTGCAGAGGGATGAATCAGGTGAATGAAAAAACACTATTTAATATGATTTTTTTTTTGAAATTTCATTAACAATATACTTAGGAATATTAGATGACGTGTTTCAAAAAATCTATTAATTCACATATGTTTAATGTTCTATAGGCACCGACAACGAGGGAACAAAATGCCGTCATAACAAAACAAAATTAATTAATATAGAAAATGTAAATGATGATGAATTGGTCCTTAGATCATCTTGAGTGGTGTTGGAGATTAATCAAAGGGGGGATTTTTTTTACAGAACTATAAGGGATATAGTGGAATGAACGTATAGACGTACTTTCCACTTGCAATATAGAAATCAAACCAATGATTCCAAGAACCAGGTTATATCTAAACTACAAGAAGCATTTCCAGAGCAATGGTCAATGAGACTTGTCAGACTTGCAATAACAAAAACATACAACAACAAAAAAGAATAATTCAAAAAGTGTGTGTGTATATATATATATATATATATATTACAAAGTATTTATTTATTAATATATCAATTTTGTGATATTTAGTTTCCATATATCAATATAAAAATACTTTATTGTCATGTTATTTTTTCAGGAAAATTATGAAAATCCTGGAGGAACGAGTTGATATCCGAAATATGCTAGTGGGAATGTCCAAAAAAGCGTACAAGGAGATGGTTAAAGAATTGGACATAATTGCATCACAGAAGGAGCTATCTAAACAACAACGTGCTTCAAATGTATGTAATCATTGAAATTTTCTATTAGGTACAAATAATTAATTATACATTAAAAATTAATTTTCAAATATTTTCTTACAGAAAATAAAAGAAAATGGAACTCATTCTGCACATAAAACTGGATGAGAAGGAAGAAAATAGTTGATAGCAAAGTTTGTGAGTAATTGTTATTTCCTTATAACAACTTAAGGTTTTTGTTTTATATATTTTAAGTCGTTTTACAACAACGATCATTCAATGTCTTCAAACATGTGCTAACATACAAAGAAGAACCATGAGAAAAATTGATCAACATTGGGTTAATTAAGGGTTGCGAGTATATATTGGCATATCAAAAATTAATTGTCGAATTTGTAAGTATAATATATGTTGTTTTACTTCCCACATTTTATAATTAATGAAACAAAAATAATACTTTATATTAAATGTATGATTTATTATGGGGCATAAAACTTGCAGGAAACAAAGTATGGAACTGA
>JASDQU010107007.1:62159-82654 GCA_032191745.1 Picea mariana | reverse complement strand
CAAATCCTTTACGATTTCATAGTTCTGTGAATTAATATCTATTCCTTATCAGCGATTACTACACAGACATTACTACACAGGAATATATGTACAAATCCACAAGTCTATGAATACACGTGACAGCATATAAATTCAAGATGCATTTTAAGCAGAACACTTATCAGGAATAAGTTCATCAATGAAAGCAACCGCTGAGAGGGGTGCTCGTTTCCACCCAACCGTAGGCATAGCGACTCCTACTGGATTTACCACTAGCCACCCCCGAGCTGAGACCACGATTTCCTGAGACTTGCGTCTTCCTGTATTCCAGTGTCTAGGAGCGAAGGTTGCAATCCTTCCTCCCTGCGATCACTCACTCTACGTAGCAAAATCGCCAGAGTTCCCCTCGCGTATGCCCCCCTGTCAATCGTTCCAGCCATACGCCTTATCCTCTCGCGAGGTTGCGTGTGGCACGATTACCCTCGCGCTGTCAGTCATGATGGCTCTACGGATAGGCAGTTCACCTCCCCATCCCTCATCAAGCCATCCACCTACCAGCCTGCAAGGCATTTATTTCAGGGCTAGCGAGCCGCTTTTGGTTCTCCGGGCCAGTGGAGTCCAAATACGGTATTTTAAATCCTTGGTGGAAGTTAACGCCCCTTTTTTCAAGGTGCCCTCCACCACCATCATGGTCTCTTTTTCTGCACATCCCCTCTCAGCAGTTCTGTAATATAAATTCATAATGTTATTTACATTTTCATCGTGCTTTAGCATGGTAATTCCTGTATTAGGATTAATTACAAATTTGGGGGAAACAGGGTGTTACAGGGTTTTAGGGTTTATGTAATGGGTTATGGGATGCCGGCCCATGGGTTTACCCATGTTTAGGCCTTTTTGTAAATGTATAAATAAGTAGCTAAGCGATGTAAGAAGTAGATCTGGTATTGGCTATGTGCATAATATGTTAATGTTGGCTTAGTGCAAGAGATTGTAAGTTTCTCAGTGCGACAGACTGTGTAAGGCTTTGTGTTGAGAAGGAGTTGGCTTTGTGCCTTGACCTGATTTTGGGAAGGAGGATCTGGCGCATTGCACGCAGATCCCCTGTCATCAGCAGAGTTGGCTCTGTGGCTTTGTGCACAGGAGTAGATGAATGTAAGAATATTGAAGACTAATAAAGAAGAAGAAGAAGTTGGTGGACGTAGCCCCACACTGAGGTGAACCATGTATATCCTGTGTCTTGATGTTCTTTGTGCGATGTTGTTTATGTGTCTATTTGCTTAGTGATGTTGTTACAATGCATGATGAATGGATCTGATTTTGTTGCTTAGTGCTTAAAGATGAATGAATGCTAGATATGAGTTAATGCTATGTGCTAAGTGATTGGAAGTGCTTGATCTTGATTAATATTGTGTTGATCTGTAATAAGGGTTTTATTTGCGATGTGAATGAGATTCAAGAAACTAATGCATATTGTTGTCTAAGTGTTTTTTTAAGTATTGTAATCACAGATCTGTGTACCAGCTTGGTTGTAGACACTTGAGTCTTGCAACCCCCCTGTCTCTACCTCGGGTGAGACTTCATATGCTTCGCAGGTGTTGCCGAAAGGGCTGGTAGTTAGGGTTTTGTTGGTGCGTTGAACCTTGGGTCTGCCCCTGTGCCAACACTTGGGCTCTGTTGGAACCCAACATTTTTGTGTAAATATTGTACGTGTGGAAAAGAAAAGTTGTGCATGCACTCTAGTTTTGCGTGAACATCAACAATTGTACGACATATGAAATAAGGCACACATGCCAATCAAAGTTCTACAATGTGTGCCAGGAAACTGAGAGATACTACATGCATGTCGAAATCAATAAGAATATCTTCGAGAATATTACCCAATGATAAACTTGGGATAAGATTGTGGAGCAGTTAAGGGATGAGATGACAAGTTCATTAGGACTACCATAACTCAAAAGAGGCTACGTGGGCTACATGCGAGTGGCAAAAGCGTGTGGAATAGGAGGTTAGTAGAGTGAGTGGAGTAGAGGAAAACATGATAGAGTGCCATAGTAGAGAAGGAAAGAAAAAGGAGTAGTGAAGACACAAAAGAGGGTTCAAAGAGTTTAAGGTCGACAATAGAGAAAGAATTAGTCTGGCTTGTTTTTGCATGATTCATGTTGTGAGTCTGTGTAGTATTTTTGTATGTGGTTGGAATAGTTTTGTAAGGAGTATGTAATGGATTCATATTAGTATAATGTGAGTAGTCTCATAGAAATACATGGAACCTTGTAATACATCACTGATAGAATTTATGAGAGCACAGAGCGCTATTCATAGTGAATTATGAGTCTTTTGGTCTATGCATGCCACTATTTGAATGGAAATAATATAAAGTTGTTGTTCTTCCTATCATTTATTGCGTTGATTCTAATTTCAATGGATGAATATGGTAATGTTTCATGTTGTTAATATCATAATGAAGTGTAATGAAATGTGTGAATATAATCTCAAGTGGCTTCTCGATGTATTTTATCCCTTCATCTCTGATACAAGATGGTGTCTTGGGTGAAACCTTGCTCGGTCCTAGACTGAGGATTTATATGTTAACGCCATGGGATTTTGTTGGTAAAATATGGATGAACCTTGGGTCATCAACCCCCCAACGTTAGAAAGGATGTGCGAAACCGAGCCAACAAATGGTTATGTTGCTGAGACCTGAAGGTTTTGTATTGCATGATGAAGGGAGAGAATGAGGTGGAATCCATCTCGGGAGGAAATAAAAGATTAGTTAACTACAAATGAAGATGAGTTTTCTTGACGAGAGACTCAGGGTTTGATCACCAACGTGGAACAATGGAAGGAGAGGTATATCTACACTGACTTGCATGAGATTTTCTTAGTTGAGTTTCCATGTTTGTTGTATTAATGGTTGAAGAGGGAGACTTCTACTAATACTTCTTTGAGACCTAAAGAACCATTGGTCTGGGACTATACTATAGTTGATAGAATGAAGGAATTGGATAATAAGTGGGCTCAAGAAATTGACTTTAGGTTTTCCTGGGTGAAGTGATCCAAAAAGGATCTTTAAAAGACTTGGTTGAGCTTTAAGCATGTGTTAAATTACCATTAAAAAAAATTGAATGAGGAAGGAGATATTAATGAAAGAATGTTGGATCCATCATAAATAATACAAAATACAAAATATACATAATGAACAACAAACCATAACACCAATCTTGATAACGGAGTTCGACAAGGTTGCCTACGTCTTTGGGCCTATGTCTTAGTGGGGGAGGATTTCTTATTAATCTTCAATGCTATAAAATTACATAAGAAGTATCTCAAATGGATTACAAACTGGTCTGTCTGTGTTCTTCTCAACCTCGAGAATCCAAAACAACTGACGACACTGAAAAATGTTGAGTGTAGCTCCCGAAAATGGCCTCTAAAGTTCACTTCCTCAATGGCTTCCCTGCATAAAAATGGCTTAAGATTTCAAATTATTCAGCATTCTGTTGTTACAGAACCTTCTCATGCTGTCAAAAACCTTTGGTTTATATAGGATTTGAGTTGTGGTTCACCTCCTAACTCCCCCCCAAGATATGGCCTCAAAAAGGGCTCCAGATCCCCCAAAATGGCCAAAATCCACCAAAATCAACATTTAAATCATTAAAATCCATATAATATAGTTTTAAAACCAAAAAATTGGCAAATTGGGCACCAACCCCCTTTCTCTGGGCTCCAGGTCAAATGGGTGTGCCATGTGTTCGGGGCCTGGCCAGAGGTTAGGCCTACGTGGCTTAAAAGTTGGGCCGAGCCCCTAATCATCCGACACCTGGTCGCGTGGGTTGCCATGGATCCAACCTGGAAATGTTTATCCATGCCCTAAACTCTGGTCCAGCCTTGGTCTATGGCCCCTGGTCGATCGACTAGCTCTTGCCAACCGGGGCTTATCCCCAAACCTCCGCAACCTCCACAAAAAAATGCTAATATGCTGGATAGGGGTTAAGACTCATTGTATAGGCTGATTGATTGGCACTTGTTGGTTAGACCGTTGCCCATGCTCGAAGGTCGAGGTTTCAATTTTACCGCGGGTGCAACAAAATTTTGAACCAACCCACATTGGCCATATCCAGGGTGCCATGCAGCGCCCTGTGATTGGGACATGTGTCACCTTTGGATTGACCATCATACACACAATCAGCTGCCCAGTGGACCACCACGTCAACCTGCCAATGCTTCTGCCCAGTCAATGTCGTACGACACATGCCAAGCCCGGAGCCTGACACCTAGCTCCATGTCACTCTGTCATACTGTACAGTCATCTACTCGATCAGTGCCACATCACTACCACCTATCATCTGTACTGCCACGTTTCAGACTGTCATTGAGCCATGTCAGCGTATGGACTGCCACGTCATCATCCATACAATCCACGTGTCAAATATTTACTGTGCCAACTCAACCTAAAAACGCAAAAAATGAGTGACATGTGTCACCTCCTAGTGCTGCCACATGTCCCTACTGATGTCATCATGACTTCATGCTGAAATCACCTGAAACATCAAGCTGACATCAGTAGTATGGCCTGTTGACTTTGACCTTTTTTTCATGTTTGGAAAATTTATCAGAACACGATAACTTTCACATATGGTGTCCATTTTTGGAAAAAAATATATGGCCAGAATCGGGGCGATGAGCCCGATGTAATGGAACTAGTTTCATTTGATTCTGAGAAATTTTGTTTTTATGCCTTCCTGGATCCATTTGGATCATGCTTCCCCACTAAGACCTTTTGGTCCTCCAAAAGGATATTAGCCAGTCATCAAGTGCAGGATAGGCCTCCCCACTTGTCCTTTGTCTTTAAACTCTGTCCTGTGCACCTATCACATAATAATAAATTGAATAACAACCATGACAACTGAAATCATATTTCTAGCCACTTGAACTCGTTCACATCTTACTGAAGCCACTGCCATCCATGTAGAAAACATTAGCATCGATAACATCAGAAATATGACTGAAACTGAACCAATATGTTTGATGTGCTTGCACGACATTAACTTATCTTGAAGCAAATTATGATTGAATTTCCATTCTATAACCATCTCATGTTCATGTTTAATATCAACTTCTTTACTTGACACAATTATAGGTGTGTTGCTTGCATAAGCTACCTTCCTTAATTGTTCCATTGCTTGAAGAGATTGATTTTCTTTTATGTGATGAGCATGTACAACATATTCATTGCCTTCTTTAGTTAAGTGATATTGATTCTATTCCCTGTAGAAGATTGCTTTGCGATCATATAAATAAGGGTTGCCTAAGACCATTCCACATTCATTTAGTGGCACCACATCACATGTTACCTCATCCACAAAATTTGATGAAATTGAAAACCTTAAAGTGCATTGCTTTCTTATGTGTAATTTATGATTGTTCCTTATCCATTTAAGTGAGTAAGGTTTATGATGTAAATTACTTATCAATCCCAATTTCTTAACCACTTCCTCTAAAATTAAGTTAGATTGAGATCCACTATATATCAATGTATCGATCTTAGTATGTTTCATTTTGACCCTTATATGAAACAACTTACTTCTAGAGTCATAACCATCACCAATTTTACTTGTCAAACCAACTGCTGTGATTTTAGTCTCATCACCTGAATCGTACCCCAAGTCTATTGGCTGTGTTGCTGTTGCAACTGTTTGCCTCCCTTTTGTCTCTTTGAACCACTTCGGTCTCTTCTCTAGTTGCAATTGCCAGCAATGGTCATCATCATGCCCTTCTTTCTTGCAATGCTTGCAAGAGAGCTTCTCTTCCTTCATTGAAGCTGAATTTCCCCTCTTCACATTCCCCTTTTTTTGTCCTCTTTCCTTGAAGACGATTCCCCTGATACACCAACTCCTGTTTTCCCTGCTTCAATATACGTTGCTTGAACATAAACCTCATCAAGATTAGTAGGTCGAAACATAAATACAACGTTACGAATATGTGCAGGTAAACCTCCTATATACTTCACAAGAGTTTCTTGTGTATATAATGGAATATTTAACATTAATGCCATCTTACGAAATTCATCCGTGTATTCTTGCACCATTTGTCCTTTTCCTAGTTTAATAGTTTTCCATTCAATTAAATCCTTTTCCTTATAATCCAAAGGATAAAACTGCTTTCTAAGTGAAAAAACAAAATCTTGCCATGATGGAAATACATTACCAACTTGCTGTGTACCATGTTGCAACTTACTCTGCCACCAGATGAGTGTTGTGTCTGTAGAACAAAGTGATGCCAATTTGATTTGGGTTTCCTCATCGTTGATTTGTTGCACACTGCAATAAATTTCCATCTGTCTGACCTAATTATCAAGCCTCTCAGCATTGACTTCCCCATCATACATGGGAAATTCAAATTTAACATCAAGCTTAAGTAATGGCATACCATGCTTATGTTTATGAGAATGTTTTCTTGTGGTATAAGTTTAACTTGTACTTGAAGAAGAAGGAGATAGAGATGAAGGAGGTGAAGGAGGAGTTTTAGGAGGGTCCTCTCCTTCTTTACTTTTGTCTTGTTTTGAAGATTCCCCTTGAAAAGGCCTCTTCCGTTCCAAGTAATCATCATAGAATACCTTTATTATCTCTGACATGGAGAATAAAGTCTTTTGCAACTCTATCTCGTTCTGAGACATTCCTTCTTCAGATGCCATCTTCTCACTTTGAGAAGTCGTCTTTCTTGATCCAATCTCTGGATCTCCTTCTACAAGCTTGCCTTCACCAAGACTTATCCCTTCCCTGGTAATCATGCAAACTCAAACAACCAACTGTCAACCTGTTCTGATACCACTTGATCCAAAAATGATATTTAAAAGACTTGGTTGAGTTTTAAGCATGTGTTAAATTACCATTCAAAAAACTTAAATGAGGAAGGAGATCTTAATGAAAGAATGTTGCAGCCATCATAAATAATACAGAACAAAAAATAGACATAAGGAACAACAAACCATAACACCAAGCTTGATAACAGAGTTCGACAAGGTTGCCTATGTCTCCGGGCCTATGTCTCAGTGGGGGAGGCTTTCTTATTAATCTTCAATGCTGCAAAATTGAATCAAAAGTATCTCAAATGGATTAAAAACTAGTATGGATGTGTTTTTCTCGACCTCAAAAATCCAACAAAAATGACGACACTAAAAAAGGTTGAGTGTAGCTCTCAAAAATGGCCTCCAAAGTTTGTTTCCTCAATGGATTCCCTGCATAAAATGACTTAAACTTTCAAATTATTCCTCATTCTTCTGTTTCTGAACCTCCTTATGCTGTCAAAAACGTTTGGTTTATATAGGATTTGAGTTGGGATTCACCTCCCAACTTCCCCCCAAGATATGGCCTAAAAAAGGGCTCCAAATCCCCCCAAAATGGTCAAAATCCACCAAAATCAGCATTAAAATCATTAAAATCCATATAATATAGTTTAAAAACCCCAAAATTGGCAAATTGGGTGCCATCCCACTTTCTCCAAGATCCTGGTCAAATGGGCGCACCATGTGTCTGGGGCCTGGGTGGAGGTTAGGTCCCCGTGGCTTGGAAGTCATGTTGAGCCCCTAGTCATCCGACACCTAGTCACATGGGTTGCCATGGGTCCAACCCCCAAATGTTTATCCACACCCTAAACTCTGGTCCAGCCTTGGTCTATGCCCCCTGGTCGGTCGGGCTAACCCCCGCCGACCAGGGCTTATCCACAAACCTCCACAACCTCCGCAACAAAACACTAATGTGCCAGATAGGGGTTAAGCCTCATTATGTATCCCAGTTGGCTGGCGCTTGTTGGTTGGACCGTTTCCCATGCTCAAAGGTCGGGATTTCAATTCCATCGCTGGTGTAACAAAATTTTGAACTGAACCACATTGGCCACATCCGGAGTGCCACATGGAACCCTGTGATTGGGCCATATGTCACCTCTGGATTGACCACCATACACACAGTCAACTGCCTAATGGACTCCCATGTCAACTTGCCAACTTATCTACCTTGTCAGTGTCGTACGACATGTGTCAAGCCCAGAGCCTTCCACCTAGCGCCACATCACTCTACCATACTGTACAGTCAGCCACTTGGTCAGCACCACATCATTACCACCTGTCATTCGTACTTCCACATGTTAAAATTTCATTGGGCCACGTCAGCATACAAACTTCCACATCAGCGTTCGTACAGTCCACGTGTCAAATTCGTACTATGCCAACTCAGTCTGAAAATGCCAAAAATGAGTGACACGTGTGACCTCCTGGTGCTACCACATGTCCCTACTGATGTCATCATGACATCACCTGACAAGTCATGATAACATATCCTGACGTCAACAGTATGACCTCTTGACTGTTGACTTTGACTTTTTTTGCCTCTTTGGGAAATTGATCAAAACACGATAACTTTTGCATACGATGTCCATTTTTGGAAAAAAATATATGGCTGAAATCAATGTGATGAGCCCAACGCAATGGTGTTGATTTCATCTGATTCCAAGAAATTTTATTTTTAGGCCTTCCTGGATACATTTGGATCATGAAGGAAGGCTACATTTTTGAGTTTGTTGTAGAAAACAATGTTTCTTTCAACGAGGTTGAAATAAATTTTGCTGAAGGTCCTTGGAAAAGGCTACTAGAATAAGTCTTGATATGGATCAAGATATTGTTTATGGAGAAAGGATTGATGTGCATGGAACCTGATATGATATCCGAGTAGAATCCCCTAGTGTTGGGGGGGTTGAAAAGAAGGGGGAAGAGAGAGAGAGGATATGAATTTGTTGAGAGGATTGATGGGTAAACTATGTGTATGAATTTCCCTCAATTAAATTATCAACCCGGGGTAAGTAAACTTAGATTTGTAACACAATACGAGTCAAGGAAGAAAGAAAATATACAAAATAATTAACTAGCTAAGTAGATGGTTTACCCTAGGGATCAACACTCTTTTCAATTTACAATTCTACTTTAAAAATATGACTTTTAAAATCCATTTAAACAACATATTCTATGTTAAATATACAAAACAACCTTTAACTAATGAGCTTTAATCAATCTAGGACTATGAACTATTTAATCTAAGTAGCTTTAAACAATCTAGGACTATGAACTATTTAATCTAAGTAAGCAACTTTCTGAATGAACAAGCAATTTCTGAATAAGCAAACAATCTATCAGAATTATCTTTACAAGTGAACTCTATTCTTAAAGAAAAAACTCACAATTACTTTTATCCTTCAGAGAATAAACACTAATCTACCTAACTGAAATCAAGAGTGTTGTGATAATATTCAATTGTGATGATTATGTCTACGGTGGCGAATTACATCACGATGACATCTAATCACTAATGAAATATCAAGTGGAATTAACTCAATGCTAAATTCTATAGAGAAATGTAGAGTATGGATAAGGCAGTCTATAGAAAGCTTTGCCATCATAAAAACAACATTAGATGTCCTTGTAATCCATGTGATCTATAAACATTGTGCAAAAGAGATTCAACATCAATCATTTTCTCTATCATACTGATACTGGAAAATACTCAGTATAGAATCAATAATTCATGCAAATCTACAAACTCATAACTAGTACTAATTAGAAATCATAATTCAAATTCATAGCTAGGATATCATTGAAAATCATAACTCGAAATTATAACTAGGATATCATGGAAAATCATAACTCAAAATTATAACTAGGATATCATGGAAAATCATAACTCAAAATCAACTTTTATCTTATCATGCTGATGCTAGAAACATGATTAACAAGTTATAAAAACCTACAGAGAGTGTTTGAAGATTACAATTTAATAAAATGGACTCTATCTAAAGAGCTACTCTGTAGAGCGATTTACAACTTATGAAAAAGAGAAAAGAGACATGATGGCATAATTAACAGCTTATAAACAAGTGAATTACAACCTGCAATGAAGATGTTGGGAATCAAAATATAAACAAGTAAACATGGACGTCCACAAATGCTCTATAATACACACACAATCCAGGAAGCGAGCTGCAAGTTAGAAGAGATATACAGTGATATGATTTAAACAAGTAATTCAAAATTAAAGAGATATACACAGTGATATGAATTAGACAAGCAATTCAAAATTAGTAAGTGATAAAAGCCAAATTTGAAAATAGAAATATATACTAATATGAACAACTACCCATACCACTAGTTCCCCCCCAGAAGGTCGTGGCACTACTTCAATGGAAAAACACAGTCACATAATCAATATGACATTGATATTAATCACCAAAAACAAAGTGTACAACAAAATTGAAGATAATGTATGTGTGTATAAATAAAATCCGTGTTTCTTCGTGGAATATGCAGTCAGTATTTATAGAGTTTATACAGAGCTTGAGAGGTCAACCACCTGGAAGGGTCGACACTCCCTAAAAATAGAAATACATTAAATTCCATCAACAAAAAGCATATTGCCCAACAACCTCGTGCGCTCAAAATAGTGTCCGCTGCAACTACCCAAGTCTAAATGCGATAAGTTCCATAGCTGGAGGGCGTGAGTGGGCACAAAACCCATGTTTCCAATTTGCCCATCGAATCCCACCGATATGCTAACCTAAATGCATTGCACTTCGAGTGTTGGATCGAGTGCTAGATGGAGGTCTGGATAAAGGACTGGATGGAAGGCCAGATTACATTTTTGGCATGTTGCAAGCAAACAAGAAATGTTAGGACATTGTAATCATTCAATTGAATATGAATTAACATAAAACCATTAAATGGTCTTCCTCTTGGATCATATCTAACAACGTATGACCGACCTACTTTACCAGGTACCTCTAAGTAAAATACTTTCTCACATTGACTTGGAAGAACATAAGGCTTTGTACTCGGTTCAAATGCCCTTGTATAACCATGGTAAATCCATTATCATGCTCAATAACAGTTCTTTCAGGATCACGTTCATGCATCCGTAGCCTGTACCATTTAACCTCAAACAAAACTATTTTAAAGGAATTAAAATCACACTCAATTATATCCTCCAAATGCCCATAGTACCTATTCTAAGTTTCTTCCAGATTTTTGTCACTTCTAGAGGAAATGTTGGTGACCTTAAACACTGTAGCTATCCCATAATCCAAGGTTTTCATCTTATCATCGAACATTTTGACACAAAATTTACAACCATTACATCGCATAGCCTTTTGATGTTTCAACTGCAACATGGAAAACAAGTAAAAAATACATTGTCAATTAATAAACCTCATATAGGACTTAGTAAATATATATTTCAAAAATTAAACAAACCAAATACATTGAAAATTTGGGAGGGAAATAACTAGGAAAATGTGGGTAAAAAACTTACTTGCATGTTTATCTTTTAAACCAAAGGCTAAATCAACTTCCATTGATGTAAGATCAGGAAATTGATCTCGATGACGGTGCGTTGTTTTAATCATCTTACTCACCCCTTCCCATGATAACCTACTGAAGTATTCTTCAGTATATTCTATCCAATGCTCCATCCAATCAAGGTTGTTTGCAATGTATAAATGTAAATAATCCCACTCTCGAGCAACTATATGATAAAATAAAAATTTAATATCATTAATTAGCTATTGTTAATAAAGGAATAATTTAATATAGTTCAATATGCAGGAACAAAAAATGTAAAAAATCAGTATGATAAAATAAATGTGTAATATATTAAATCTACGTCAACATCTAATAATTACCTTTTACAGTCCTCATTTTACCTTTCCCCAATAGGACCTCCCCTTCAAATTTGTTGATGGAGTCGAGATGCCAAATGTGAGGCATATTCATATTTTTTGCTAATTTAGGTAGATATTGACTAATATACACCATGCATTGATATACCATATATCCATCAACCATAGAACCCTTCGGATGTGCTCTTTGTCTAAAAAAAGCCTTTAGTGACTTCAACTTCCTCTCCACCATCCACATCGACCTTGTGTGTACTGGTCCACATAATTCAATCTCCTCAACTTGGTGTATGAGGTAGTGTTTTTGTGCATTGAAAAATGTTGGAGGTAGATATTGTTGCATTTGACACATTAGTCGGGGAATTTCTCTCTTCCAATACCTTATGTCTTCTTTATGGATTTCTTTTGATGATATCCACCTACAAATGTTGATGCAATAAAATAATATCAAGGCATACATAAATTTTCAAATAAAACATAATATGGCAATAAGTTCCACTACAAATCACATAAGAAGTACATTTTCCTTATAAAACAATAATTACCTCATGTATTTGCCAAGTACATAAATAATTTGTTTTATGTTGTTGTCAAAGTCGTTTGGGAGAGATAAAGGTAGAGCATACTGTAAAAAACAACAAATAATTATTATTTGTTTCCAAAAAATGCGTACCAATAAGGAAATATATTATAACCTACTAATTACCTTAATGAATGTATGACAGTCATGTGTTTTAACCCAACCAAAATCACCTTTTTTCATTAATATATTTTGTATGTTCGACGAAAACCCCGTTGGAAACCTAATTTTTTGAATGACCTCTTTTACAATATAGCTTTGTTGCTCCGTCAATAACCAAGGAAGACTAGTATTATGTTCACGAGCATTGCCATTAGAATTAATAATAACACTTTTCAATGCGTGGTTAGCTTCCTAGATGTCACAACAAACCTTTCTAATTCTCTCTACATCAGTCCTTCCATCTAATATTCGCCATAACAATTATGTTATGTTCTTCCTGATATGCATTGTATCAAACAGATGAACTATTTGTAGGTGCTCGTAGTATGGCAATCTACTAAATTGCATTGGGTAACTTTTCATTCCTTGTGGAAGCCCATTTGTGCCTTAACGACATTCATGAAACATAAACAAATTAAAATTAACACTAATTAATCAAACAAAATGAAATTAATACTAATGAAATTAACCAAAGATTTATATAATAGGTCATACATAAATAATTTTCATACCTTGACGATTTCTAATATATTCCAACTTCCATAGGCGAGGTGTCATTCTTCGTGGTTTTTCTCCATTCTCTTCTTTACCATTGAATTTTGCTTTGTTTGTAGTTCGATAAATATGGTTCTTAGGAATAAAGTGCCTATACTCATCAAACACTTCCTTTCCTAAACTCCTTGAACGACGAGATTTTATCTTGGGACCACAAACTGGGCATGAAAATTTACCCTTTGTTTGAAGACCTACAAGATATAGGAATTAATGTAGCGTCAAATTAGAGTTACAATTTAAAATAATGCATGATATTTTCAATAAATATATATAATATTAAATCACAAAATAAAGTAACAATATACCACAAAAATGTGTTAATACGGGAGCATCGTGAATTGTCCATGATAGTATTCCATGGAATTGAAATCGTTTTTTCCCTATTGGTCTAGATATGTCATACATAGTGATGCTAGCCTATAAATTCAACAAGTCATCGATAAGAGGCTCGATATATACATTCGTATCTTTAACCTGGTACTTACCTAATTGGTTCAACATACTGCATGATTAATTATACTTATCTAGATGTTGTTATATATAAAAGAAATAATTACCATGCACAAAACAAAGAAATGAAATATTTTGTCATACTTTAAAGAAAATTAAAGATAATTAAATACCTGGAACAATCATTGCCAACATTGTATGCTCTCTCTTGATCGGCATCCAAGGAGGAAGGTTATTGTTTATAACAAAAACAGGCCACACTGAGTACGTATAACGAAGCTCTCCAAATGGATTGACACCATCAACTGCCAACGAAAGTCTAACATTACAAGGTTCTTCTTTAAAAATTGGCCACTTTTCTTCGATGTACTTAAATGCAGAACCATCTTCAGGCATTCAAAGAACACCGTCTCAACTTCTGTTCTTTGCATGGAAATCCATAAACTGTGCTATACTTTGGCACCTGAACAACCATTGGAAACGTGGAATTATCGGAATATAACGAAGAAATTTGTGAGGCACCTTCTTTGACGCTTTATCGGTTCGATATCTGCTTATTTGACATTGTGGGAATTCATTTTCGAATGCATATTGTCCATATTATATGATATGATCATTAGGACATGCATCAATAACATGATAGTCCATTCCAATTTCTTTCATAATCACGGATATTTCTCGATATGTGCGTGGAAAAATATTTGATGTCGGTAATAGAAATTCACCTAACAATGTACAAAATTCAAAACAATAAGTCAATGTAAACAATAGTAATCATCAATATCACATCCATACTAATTTACAAATTAGAAAACAATAGCAATATAGGAAAAAATTGAACCTTTTAAGTATTTGTCAACATGCAGGCATAAATAATTAACAAATTAAATATCTTAGTATCTGTGTGAGGCATGTGTTTGATAAACCATTCAAAACCTTCAAGTTCACCAACAACAATATAGAAAATAAAATATTTGTTTTTGAGCCTTCATAAAGAGGTTGACGTGACTTCTCGAGTAGAGGATCGACATCATGACTATCATCCTGGTTGTCCTCATCCATTGGAGCAAATGTGTCTTGGATCAATCTATGTATCTCATCTTCCTGATTTGAATCATTAATGTTATCTCCATCCATATCATCATTAATAAATTGATCAGCAGCTTCAATATTTTGATCTCAAAGTTCATCACCCTGTAAAGGAATATTTCTATTAGTACTTGGCAAATAACTCTCTAGAGGTCGACATTTTGGGGGCATCGTCTATATATTTAAAAACAACGTAGAAAAGTTAGTGTGTATAGAAAATATAAAAATCCCGATAACAAATATTACTAAAACTCATGACATGATGATTATTACAAAGAATACATTAAATATTGAATCCTCTTACCAAGGGACGATATTCATAACCCCCTTTGGCATGCCCCTTCTCCCTGCAATGTCTTTTAGCTGTTGTTATTAAAATTATTTTTCTTTGCAAGTCTTTGCAATCATAGAAAGGGAAATAACATTTTCCATCGCCCCTCGCCACTAATGTCACTCTTAACTGAGCAAGCTTCCTGTCATTTTTTGTTCATAGTGACAAATCCTTGTACTGACAAGTAATTGTCTTACCTACACCACACCAAACAATAAGTTGTCAATTTTTTATATTTTAGCTACTCCTTTTGATTATGATATGTTTATTTATAGTGACCTACAATCCTCACAATTATTTCTTCCAAGACATTTTGACATGCTTTTTTTATTATTATCGATTAACTATTAAGATCGATATGCTTCAATTTGTACTTTAGAGTAGTGTGTACTGAATCACCATGGAAAATAATTACACACCATTTAATGAAAGTAGTCAAAATTTCTCAAACTTGAATCACTCAACACTATACACTAGCCTCTAGGTTGTTTTGTAGAGAAATGTGAATCTTTGAAATTCAACACTAAAAAATTAATGCCAACCATTCTTCATCCACAATTGGGTTGGGTTGGTTTAAATTATGACATGTTGATTTGTAGCTACACACATTGGTCACAATTTTATGCTACTTACAGTGGTCACAGTTTTATTTTCTAAGACACTTTGGCATGTTCTCATTTTTCATTGTCTGACTAGTAGATTCCATCATGTTATCATAGATTTCGTCGTGAAATTTTTATATTTTAGCTACTCCTTATTAATAGTGTATAAACAAGTTACATCAACTACAAACTAGAGTTAATCACTACATCTAGAATTGTGTGTGATTATAAAAAATTGAGAGAAACAACATCACATAAGAATACAATGTTATATGACTAACCTAACCTAATACTAAACTAAAAATATGACATTAATATATATAGGCACAACATCATAGAAACACAAAAGTTAGAGAGCTAACAAGGTCTCTAAGGGATAGAATTAGACTTAAGAGGATTTTTTTCCACTTTCTATTTCAAACATTAGTCCAACTGGTAAAGTTGTTATGAGTTGGTGGTTTTGTAATAAGGATTAAATTTACATAAGGAATTGTAGGCTCAAATTAACCTAGATTGATAATGACATTCATTTTTAATGTTTGAATTAACTTATTGATGGAGTGATTTTCCTTCTTCTTAAAATACTTCTTCGGCAAATATCTTTCTTGACATTTCACATGAATTTCCATAGAATATACTAACTATATCTAGAAACCAATGACATGAAATATGGTACTACACATATAATATATTATCAAGGAAAAAACAAGCTACATGAAATTTCATTTGAACAAAAATTTACAAGTTAAATGAGTACATCAATAAAAAAACATACTAACCTTGCAAGTTCAAAATCCGAGCTATGTAGATCGAGAATTGGATTTGTTCAACCGATGGGTGACAGAAAAAATAAACAGCTCAAAAAAAACCATGAACAGTGTCGCAACTGTATCAATTATTTCGCAAAGTCTCTTAAAGTCAGGTATGTATAGATCAACTAGTCAACTAGTCATTAGCAGATGCTTTTTGAGATAGAGAAAATTTTCGTGGAAATAGCGACGAATGTTCATGGAAATAGCAACGAACTTTTGTGGCAATAGAGACAAACTTTCATGGAAATAGCGATGAAAATCCCACCCAATTTAAAAAACCTATTTGTGGCAATAACGACGAACTTTCATGGCAATAGCGACGAAAATCCTGCCCTATTTAAAAAACAAACATGAAAATAATGGAAACGTGCAAAAATTTCATGGAATAATCCACCCATATGTAGTAGTGATCATAGTGTTGGACCTGCAATCTGCAAAAATTCTTTCTAGGTTCCTGCATCCACTTATTAGTCCAAAAACTCTTTCTATGCATAGGAATAACATATCTTTCTTCATTTCCATTAAATTTACTCAAATCAACTCTTTCTTTCAACTGCGCCCTAACCTTCAAACTATGACAGAATCTATTAAACATACTTAAATTCATGCTTTCAAAACAAACATTTTCTCTTATCTTTCTCTTACCAAAGCACAAAGCTTGCCTCTTTTAGAATCTTACCTCTTTTCTTCATAACATCTTACTTTCTTGGCACAAAGATTCGCAAGTCAAGTAGAAAATAAGGCCTAAACATGGGAAAAACCCATGGGACGACATATCCCATAAACATGGGGAAAACACTACATTCCCCTTTATTTATACTTTACAAAATCTTACAATAAGGCCTAAAAATGGGGAAAACCCATGGGCCGACATCCCATAAACCCGTTACAAAACCCTAGAGGACTCCTTACTAGGTCCACATATCCCTCAAAATAGGTGAGATCTGTGATCTCATCTCTACCTGGGTGCTCCTACTTCGACCAGCGTGTAGAAGTCCAAAAGTGAGCCAAAACCTCCAAAAATGACCAAAGTTTCCCCAAAACTTGGTCGAGGGACAACATAGGTATAGGTACAGGTACAATGACACTAACAGGAAGGTATGACAGACAACTGAATGAGTGAGTGAATGATAATGGAATGATGGAAAATGAAATAGTTCAAACTATATGTATGCATTTTCCCAACTTGATACTTGTCATGTTGAGAACTACCTTGGCCCACTTGTCCCCATCCTTAGAACTTAGGATAAAATAATTATCCATACTTTATACTTTAAGGAATATTAATATAATATTCCTTTTGACTTAAGCTCCCTATCTTAGCCACTTATCGTTAACTTTTATCCCCCTTTCCCTATCTAGTGGATTTTATCCCCCCATACTCTTTTACATGGTTGGTTTTCCGTAGAGAAGTGTTTTTCATTAATATTTGCATGTGATTTACATTTATAATACAAACATACTATCCTTTTTGTATCCAAGCTCACCATCCTAAAAAACATGAATATATACACAAAGGCTCTATTGCCTTAATATCACACACTCAAGTTGTTGTGTGTGGCATCCTATGATGTGTGCACTTATTCTTTTAGTGCACAACACATATGCGCGATATATTATGGAATGTGCATGCAACACTAATTCCAAGACTTGATACAAATAGATCACCAACTTATATACATATGCACATTTATAGTTTGGTTCAGCCTAGGGGTATTACATCAAGCCCTGGTATTTGTGAGTTGTCGAGCCCCGATTTCATGGATGTTGAGTTGCCTTCAGATGAGGCTATCCTTGAAGCTATGATTTTGGATTTTCAACCTCCTCCTGAACTGGAAGCTTTACAATTTGATTACCAAAAAATCCCTTGGCATGTGCCTAGCCCTACCTGGATAATTGTTATGCATAATCTGTAAGGTTATGCGGTCCTATGTACATATTGTACTTTTTGAGTCTTGGTTAAGCTCTTTTTAAGACTCCTTAAAAATGAAAATATTTTCGAGTGAATTTGTCTCTTTCAAACTCGTTAAATGGTTTTTAAAAGGACATCTATTTTGTTATAAGTTTAACCCTTTTCCGGACCAAGTAGATTGCTTATGAAAAAGGAATACTCTAGTCACCATTGGCTAGAAGATTTCTCTTGGGTATTATTTTATAATTTTTCGAGCCTAGGGGAATAACATCTACGAAAAAAGGACACTTATTGAGTTAAGTTGTAATTTCATCCCATTATATTTCTTGCATCGTTGATCTTAATGTAGGCTCCTGCTTTCTCATTATAAGCCTCTTGCCTCAGCAATTCTCAGCATTATCCAATCAGTTCCTTTCATATATCCTTTGCATCTTGACACCCTTTACCCGTAGAGGAAACATGCCCCTGAGTATCCATGTCCCGCATGCGGCCCCTTGCATTAAAAATAGGTACGTTCCACTGCTTGGAACTAGTTTCTTACTTGCGACACTCATTTCCTCTCATGTATCATATCATTTCTTTTACTATGAAAAAAAAATAAAAATAGACGGACAGGAAAATAATTTCATCTCCTATCAGAAGCAGTCGTGTTGCCTTTGAATAGAGCACAAACTCTTGAGTCCATTTTATCGAAGGTTTGGGTTTAGAATAACCTTAGGAAGCTGAGCTCAATACTTAGAGTCTACTCCTCCAATTAGTTATTCTTCCAGTCCCTATGGAGAGTTTGTTGATGCCTCATGTGTCGTAAACTTTTTTCAATGATCAATGTTAATTCTATGTTGCATGAGTTATCCATATGTATCATGCTCTTATTCAAAGAAATTATAATCATGTTTCATCCATTTCTCAGAACTCTTAACTTTTCATGTCATCCATATCTTTAGTGAATCTCATAATCACATGAAGTTGTTGTCCTACCATGCACCCTGGGCCTACTTTCATCATTGGTAGGTAACCTTGAACCAACATATGACATATCCTCATTGGTCATTGATTGGGGGGTTTCCCTTGTGTTCGAAGGAAAGAAATATATTCACACATTGGGATTCATGTAGTGCCTTGGATTCCATTATCCCTATTGGTGGTTTCCTCTCCTTTGTCGATAGTTTTCATTTTTGATTGTTATTAAAAGGGTCTCTTTTAGGTACTACTTGCATTTGGTGCATGTGAGAGACGCACACGGTCGTTGGTTTTTGAACATCCTATTCATCCATTCTCTTCCAAATAATCAAGATATTTCTTTGTACCTCAAGTTGGATGATGAGATATGCTTCAATGCTCTCCTTTCATTGGGTCTCCTTCCATTGACTTCACCTCATCTATTCTAGTTGAATCAATATCTAGAGTTCTATGAGTACCTAGAGGCTTGCATTCATTAGTGGTAGGCTCTCCCACCATCAACAATTGAGAATACATTAATGTCTCTTGATCGATGGATTATTCAAGTGTTTGACCTCAACACCCTTATTCACACTTGTTGAATGTACTCGGTGCCTTGAAACCTACTTTCATTATCAGTGAGTTGTCTCATGTTTGTTACTGGTATACCTTAAAGACCAGTAATCAAATTAAGTATCATTGTGTCTGAATTCAACTCCTCTATTCACATAATGTACACTTGTTGCTTCAAAGGATAGTGTATAAGACCTCCAGATTACAGTAACATCCCCCATATCTATTGTTGTCTTTCATCGGACCAGTACCTATATGCATTTTGTAATCATTGAAGATCATATTGTACTCCATTGTATACAGATATCTTAGGTTGATTTTGATACTGGACTCCATTGTGTCTTGTTCATGACTATGGTAGCCTATGAAATATGTCCACTTTGTATTTCCTATACATGTCCATGAACAACTATTTGATATATATCCACATGGATCTGCAGTGTAATTCAGATTGGCAACCATGTGTACAGAGTCAATATGAATTGTAATATTCTCATGAGTAACTAGTACTTACAGTTGAGTCTTCATTACTCCACTTCTGGGAATTATAATGTATTTCGGCCATCGCAGATACTCCTCTGACCTCACACATTAGGGGGCATCTGTTATAGAAATTTTTTCCACACTCCATGCATCTTCTTTGATGGCCTTCCATTTCCCTCTGCATACTTAAATTCCTCTTTTTGATCACTCCAAAGCTAAAAATACATATTTTTTTCCATATACATGACCTACTAGTTAGAAAGCTCATGTATACACAGGTTGCTCCATTATAGCCTGCATACATCAGGTTTGGTGCTCA
>JASDQU010107007.1:43926-55894 GCA_032191745.1 Picea mariana | reverse complement strand
TTGCACCTAAAATTAACATATTGGAAAGATGAGAAGTCCACTTGGATGATCTCTTGTATCTATTTGACATAACCTAACTTCCCCCCTATTATGTTTTGATAATGGTGGCTAACATGACTAGATTGGTCAAATTCAACTTCCACTCAATCAAGTGTGACAAGTCCATCATCGGCCTCGGTGTGAAAATGTCCATATGCCCACATAAATGAGAACAAATGCACCTCTAAAAATGTGAACCAAAGAATTTTCCATATGTCTAATAACTTGAGAATTAATAAAACCATATAGATGTTATAATTCAAGTGTGCATTATAAAGTTAATGATGTACATAGAGAGATTATTACAGAGTTGTTGCATTTGATCTCTATGTTTAGTACATCCTCTTCATCACATGGGTAATGACCAGACGCACCAATATATTTCTGTCTTATTTGTTCACCCACACAAAACATAGTTATGGACTTGATGAGAACTGTGACTTCAAAATGAGAACTTTATCTTTGAAATTCTATATTTTTGGGTGTAAACAACCAAAATCGACCTCTAAATAAAAAATTGGTGCTAATGGTAGCACCTTTCCTTTTCAGGGTTAAAACTAGCATATTTTTCAACCTTAGCTTTAACAACCTCATAATGTTGCCAACAAAAACATTAGAATCAACCCCAAAATCGAAAAGTGGCACCAAGAGTAACACCCTTTTTTATTTTTAGGGTAAAAAACTACAACTTATTTGAAAGGATGGCCTTAACAACTTGTATCATTGGAACACAAAGCTTAAAATCAACCCCAAAATCAAAAAGTGGTGCTCCTAGTGTTACCTTGTTAATTTTTGAGCTCTTATTAGGTTTCTTTTCAATTTGCTAGATAACTATAGCATAGGTAGGATCACTGAGAGACACACAGATACACAACATTTATCCTGAGAAACTCTCATGGGGGAGAAAACTGAGCAAAACTTTCCTTAATATAGATAGCCAATACAATGCCAAGACAATAAACCAAAACACTAGAGAATATTCAACACTGAGAAATGCACCTCTCTCTTCCTTCTTATCCCAACTGCAACTACCAAACTTTCGCACTTGATGAGTGAAATGAGTGAGTAAACAAATGAGGTGCTAGCCTCCTTTATTTATACTAGCTGGCAGGTGCTGGAAAGGTGTCCCTTCATTGGGTAGGGCCGACTTCTCTTCTTAGTGGATAAAACCACTTTAATTAGGCATAAGGGCCGAATTATTAATTAACATACTATAATTAGGGTTTGACCAATCCATAAAAGGGGATTTGGTCAAGTACAAATCCTGACATGATCAGTCCACAAAAGGGGATTGATTTGATGAATGATAACTCAATAATAAATATAATACTCTTTGCAGTTACAATATTTCAACACTCCCCCTTAACAATAAGGGTATTCGACAACATCATCAAGAGAGAGAGAGGGAAACAACATCAACAACATCTGGAACACTGATTGGTATATCTATAAATCATCGAAAGTTTTTCTCATCATCAATATCATCATCCACAATAAGGAGTTGGAATGGCGTCATCATTATCTACGTCAACATGTATTAGTATAACACTAATACATCATCATCATCAATAACAACACAAGGCTGATACAACATCAACAAAAACAATATCACAACACGAAGGTTGGAGCATCATCAACATCAACACTAAGCTGGAAATATTCAGCATGAAGCTAGCATCACATCAACATGAACACAAAGATGGAAATATTTAGCACAAGGCCGACATCACATCAACATCAACACGAAGCTGGAAGTCTTTAGCACAAGGCTGGCATCACATCAACATCAACATGAAGATGGGAATATTTAGCACAAGGCTGGAATCACATCAACATCAACACGAAGCTGGAAATCTTCAACACAAGGCTGACATCACATCAACATCAACACAAAGCTGGAAAAATTTAGCACAAGGCTGGAATCGCATTAACACTACTCCCCCTTTCGAGGGACATCCTGTCGGACTATCCCAAGCTTGTCTCGAAAGTGCTCAAACTATACACGGGACATAGGCTTGGTCAATACATCTACAATTTGCTCATCTGTGCCAACATAATGGAGCTTTATGGCTCCTCTCTGCACCATATCACAAATGTAGTGATGTCATATTTCTATGTGTTTTGACTTGTCATGGAACACATGGTTCTCTACCATTTTTATGCAACTTTGGTTATCACATAGAATCACAGTTGCTTCCATCTCCATATCAAATAGACTTGTCAACAACTTCCGAATCCATATGGCTTCATAACTAGCAGAACATGCAACAATGTATTCCACTTCTGTCGTGATGAGAGCAATACTTGATTGCTTCCTACTCTACCATGAGATCATGGCTGACCCTAGACTAAAACAACATCCCGAGGTGCTCTTTCTGTCAGAGACACTTCCAACCCAAACTGAATCAGTATAACCACTCAGTATGAAGTTATGATCTCCATTATAACTAAGACCAAAATCCAACGTGCCTTTAAGCTATCTAATCACATGTTTTGCAACAACAAGGTGGACACATCTGGGTTCTACCGAAAATTGACTCAAGGTGTTCACAAAAAAACATATATTTGGCCTAGTGTTCCTCAGATACATCAACGATCCACTGATCTGTCTGTACATTGTAGCATCAATCAATTCTGACGAAGCATCAATCAAGAGCTTCAACTTTGTTTCCATGGGTGTATTCATGGATTTACACTCCAACATATCAAAGCTCTTCAATATTTCAAATGCATACTTCCCTTGGTTAAGGAAGATCTTCTCTGGGCTCTGCCAAACCTCAAGACCTAAGAAATAGTGCATTAGGCCTAGGTCTTTCATATCAAATTCTGCAGTGAACTTCTTCTTGCAATCAATGATGATATTTTCTTCTCCAGTTAAGAATAAGTCATCCACATACAACAACAATATACCATGCTCATCATTCACAACCTTGAAGTAAAGGTTAGAATCAACTTTACTCTTGGTAAAGCCCAAGCTCGCCAGGAAGCTGTCAATTCTTCCATACCAAGCTCTAGGAGCTTGTTTCATTCTGTACAAATCCTTCTTCAACTTGCATACATGTTTTTTTCTATCTTCAACCTCAAACCATTGAGGTTGTTTTATGTACAATTCCTCTTCATTGACACCATTTAAGAAAGTTGTTTTCACATCCATCTGGTGTAACTTCCATTTCATCTTTGCTGTAAGGGATATGATGGTTCTGATTGAAGTGTATCTGGATACATGAGAAAACGTCTCTTCATAATCAATGCCTTCCTTTTGAGAAAAGCCACGAGCTACAAACCTTGCTTTATATTTCTCAATACTTCCATCAACGACTTGTTTTATCTTGTATAGCCATTTGGAAGATACCACATCCTTGCTCTTCGGTCTCAGAACTATTTCCCATACATCATTCTTTATAATGGATTGGTATTCTTCTATCATGGCATTTGCCCATTCTTTCTTTTGAATGGCTTATTCAAAGCAAGTGGGCTCCTTCTCTATAAGATCACATATTAAATCCATGTAACTAGAGAATGGCTTAGGTTTCTTGATCTGTCTCATGGTTCCTTCTGGGGCACCATACTTCTCTCCATCTTGAATATGTTCCCTTACACAGGATGTATTTCTCTTGTGAGAGATCGTCATCTGGGGAGGTTCTTGAGATTCTATTATGTCACGATCTTCTGGAATATCCTCATCATGGGAAGTTATGACTTCCCTCACTGGTTCTGCAACTATGTAAGCTATAAGTTCTTCGTCATATACTTCTTCAAGCTGGAATCTCCTTGATTTCTTGAGTGGTTCATCTTCATCAAAGGTTACATCTTTGTTGATCTCAATATGATGGTAACCTAGTATATAAATTTTGAAGGCCTTGGAGACGTCACAATATCCAACAAATATTCCCTTCTTTCCTAAAGGGTCCAACTTGGTTCTGTTCTCTTTCGGAATATGTAAAAATACTAGACAACCAAATATTTTGAGATGGATTACTTCTAGATTCTTTTCGGAGAATATCTTTTTTGGGGATTTGAACCCAAGTGCACTATGGGATAATCTGTTATGTACATACACTACTATTCTTGTTGCTGCTGCCTATAAGTGCATTGGAAGATATTGATCGTGGATCATAGTCTTCACTCCCATTATAGTCGTGTTCTTTATTTCTGCTAGACCATTTTTTTGAGGATTGTAGGGAGTGGTGAGCTCCCTCTTAATCCAGACATCTTTACAAAATTTTACAAACTCTTTTGAGGTGTATTATCCTCCATTATCTAACCTCAATTTCTTGATTTTTCTTTCAGAGAGATTCTCTATCAAGGATTTGAATTCCTTGAATTTTCCAAACACTTCATCTTTTGATTTCAAGAAGTAAACCCAAGTCTTGAGAGAATAGTCATCAATAAATGATACATAGTATATGTACCCACTAATGGAGGTTGATGGCATTGGGCCACATACATTTGAGTGGATGAGCTCTAAGACTCCTTCTGCTTTACTATCGCTCTTCAGGAAAGGGTTCTTGATGTTCTTTCCTTGTGCACATCCATTGCACACACCTTCATGATCAACCTTGAATTTTGGTAGACCTGTAATTGCCTTGATCACATATGGTAATGCCTTGTAGTTGATGTGAGCTAGTCTTCTATGCCAAAGTTCACATGGACTCTCAATGGAATGAGTCAAGGCTGCTTCTCAGTGACCTTTTAGCTTATACAAGTCATTTTCTTCTGTTCCAATAACAACTGCATCTTCTATGGTTTTTCCTTTAGGCCACATAAGAAATTATCCATCTATGAAAACAACTCTGAAGCCTTTCTTATCTAAAGCTGAGATAGAAAGTGAGTTCTTTGTCAAACCTGGTGTTGGCACAAGGGAAAACCTAGGGTTCAACACTTAACAACGCACCAACAAAACCCCGACTACCGACCCTTTCGGCAACACCTGCGAAGCATGCGAAGTCTCACCCTAGGTAGAAGCAAGGGGGGGTTACAGGACGCAGGTGTCTGTAACCAGGCTGGGACATAAACCTGTGATAAGAGTACTTCACAAAATGTTCTGTTAACGCTTAGGAAGTGATATGCATTAGTTTATTAACCCTATTAACTCCGCAAAACATAATCAAAGATAGATCGATGCAGTAACAACAAATAATTATATTCCCTGAGCACTTTGCACTTAGTGTTGTAAGTTAAATCTAGCATTCATTTACCCTTAAAGTACTTAAGCAACAAATGATATATCTATTACACATCATAATCAAGCACTAAGCAGATTCATAACAAAAATAACATAACACAAAGCAAACCACGAGACACCAGATATACATGGTTCACCCCAGGGTGGGGCTACGTCCACAAACTGCTTCACCTCTTTATTATTCGCCAGAATATTACATTCATTCACTCCTGTTCACTAATCCACATAGTCGAGCTTCACACAATCCTGGATATTTGCGCACTAAGCACTAGATCCTCCTTCCAAAACTAGGTTAATGCACAGAGTCAACTCTCTATCGAGCACAAAGCCTTAATGCACATACATTCCTTTGCACAAAGAAACCCTAAATACTTGCACTTAGCTACTTTTACAATACATTCTTCTTTATTTATATTTTACAAACCCTTACAATAAGGCCTAAACATGGGAAAATCCCATGAGCCGACATCCCATAAAATCGTTACAAAACCCTAGAGGACCCTTTACTGGGTCCACTTAACCCTCAAAATCGATGAGATCCACGATCTCAGCTCCGCTTGGGCCCTTCTTCTTCGACCAACGTGTCAAAGTCCAAAAGTGGGCCAAAACTGACCAAAGTTTCCCCAAAACTTGGTCGAGGGCCAACAGGCCCCCAACACTCACTTGTAACTCTTCCCGAGTCACTCAAGTGCAGACAATGCTGCTTCGAAAACCTCGAGCTTAACTCGAGCTGCCTTGCTTGAGCCTCCTGCTCAATGAGCTCCTGGATTGTCTGCTCTGTAACATTCCCTTCCAGGCACTGTTCTACTACTATGACTACTTGATCTAATTGTGATCCCTATCCATCAATCTCCTTGAACACCTTGCAAGATTCATCCTACACAGGTTGTAGCTTCTGCGTTACTGCCATTACCTTACCCTGGAGGGCAGTGATCTGCTGTTGTACTGTACGCTGCTCTTGGGATCTCTTCATTCTTTCCACTATGGTGAGCAACTTCATCTACGCCTACAATGAAAATGCTTGTTGCTGCACCTCCTGTAAATGCGCTTCTAGCTTCCTTAGCTTTGGATCCTCGGTGAGGCGTTCATATGTCTGAGCACTTATATCACTTAATTGTTTACATTCCGAGACAAGGGCTCTTATAATTGCTATTGAATTTTTGGTAGTATCCTCCCTCTGGTCATGCACCTCCTGTGGGGTGCTTGGTACTGTTTGGGCCTCCAGTTAAGTTATCCTAGCCTGAAGTTGCTTGAGGGCCTCTACGAGGGTCACTACTTGAGCTTCGACCAACTCTTGCTCCTCCTGTGCCAAGCCTGGAACAGAGTGACATGCTTTACTTAACACTTCTTTGACCATGGCCCACTCTATGAGCATCTACTCTTTTTCCATCTGTAGCTGCGCTTTTTCCTCCTGAAACTTCGCCTGAAGCTCTGCTTTCTCGCTTTCATGAGAAACTACATTGTCCTGCACTGGTCGTAATTGTACTAGGACTTCATCTTTCTCCTTTTTCAAGGCTTCTGTAGCCTTCTCCTTCTCTTCCTGAGCTCTCTGGAACCGAGCTTCTGTTGCATCTGCAAGCCTTCTTAACTGGGTTGGTTTATCCCCCAATTCTGTAGTATGTGATGAGGAAAACACAATAGGTACTGTGCGGACCAAGTGAACAACTTGTTGCACTTCCTTCAATTCTCTCTCAATCCTTCCATATAACTCCTCCTTCTTCTTTCCATATCTCTGCAAGATGTCTTTAGATGTGTCCTCCATAGCTCCACAGACCAGACTGATGTCGTCATCGATGAGAGTGGCCTCCAACTGTGCCTTATTGGCATGCTTTTTCTTCCTTGTTGAAGGTTTCTTCAGAGAAATTTTCCTCTTTTACAATGTCACTGTCTGAATAGGGGGATCTTCAGGTGATGTAGCTTCACTTCTTCCTTTCTCTTCATCTCCTCCTCTCTGTCCTTCTACTTCGTCTTCTCCTCCTCCTGGTGAGTCAGACCTGTTATCTGCAGAAGCGTTGTCCTCTTCATCACTCTCTATGTCCTGGAATTCAGCCTGCTTTTTCTGCTTCTTCGTCCCACTGGACTGTTCGACATGTTCAACTCGTGTAACTATCGGTCTTCCTATGGTGTCAGTGTCGAATAACTCTGCATCAGCGATAGGTACAAGAAATTCCTCCGGCCACTCCTTTGTAATCTTCTCCACATATTCATTTGTCAGCTGGTAGTACGACTGCAATTCTTCTTATGCTCATCTCTTCATGCGGTGATGTGGATGAAATGGGGATCAACGCAGAACTTCGCTATGGATTGGTACTAATGAAGGGTGCGTGGTGTCATACACGATAATGATTCAATGACAACCTTCAATTGCTGGTAATATCCATGAAACACGAGATTGGAATGCGATTGCTTCATCATGTCGTTGGTATACCACACAGTGGAAAACCAAGGGACCAATGGCTACAAAGGTTTAATCTATAGGAAAGTGGCTCCTTCAGGCATTTTCCAAGCGACAAATGCGATCAAAATGATCAACCAACTGTAATGGAATTCATATCCCAAGTCTTTGGCTTCACGACAATCCTTTTCTATTTCATTTACAAGGTAGTTCGCCCAGTTCATCTGCATGCCATCCACACATTTTGCCGTGAGGTCCACCACGAACCCGTTGACTTGTGGGGCAATTTTTCCTCACTAGCTTGCCAGCTAAGAGTTGACAAGCAAGGCGCACTGCGCCATCCTATATAGAGGCTACCTTGTAACCTCACTTTCCTTTTTCTACCTCTCCGTAATATCCTTTGATGCGCTGTGCTAATGAACGATCTGAGGCCTTCCTTGGATAAAAATGCTGAGGCTCATGACCTTTCACACTTAAACCTGTGATCCAGTGGATCAATGCTGGATCCACAATAATCCTTCTGTCGAGCCATAGATATCCTCCATGATAGCACGACAAAAGGAGTTTAATGCAAGCGTTAACCTCCTAGTGGCAGCCAAAATGCGAGATCTTCATCACATTCAACACGGTGGACTGTGCCAACCCCTTAATGTATGGTTGTGAGATGAGGTGAGGTTTCTTTCCGGTTATCTTCGTTAAGTAGTGGTGAGGAACTAACATGGCGTAGTTCTTCTGGTCTCCTACGTTGAAGTTGTTGTTCTTCAACAATGGGATCTGTCCTAACTGTCTCCCAACTATGCAAATTCTTTTCAGAATGTACATAGTGAACACAAAGTACTCAAAATATTGAGGGATACCGTCACGGTTAACAACGCCAGCTAGAGGTGGAATATATTCAGGTAGGATCGACAAGATTTGCTTCACATTAGCCAGATCAATGCGGTGCTTACTTCACTGTTCAGTTACAAGGTTGACACGGCCGGAACAACGTCCAGTCGAAGGGGAAGCCTATAGTCCCTTAGTCGATGATGCTTGGATACCTTCAGATATCGGTATGTCGACCAACTTCTTAAGAACTTCCTTGTCAGAACTCTCCAATTCACTAGGTTTTCCCGACATTCTAGATTTCAACAGACATGCGGGGTAGACAAACGGATAGGCGGGGTCTAGCTTCAAATAGCTTAGCTCGACACTTGGACAATTCTCTTCTTAGCTCATTCAATCACGGGTAGCAAAAAGTGGTTCCAACGCAACGACAGATGAGTTAAATAAGCAAGGTATCGTGACAGATATTAACGACTAGGAAATGCTTCCATCAATGTAAATCTATCCTTCATGGCACGGTCTCAACCTCCAAAAGTGGTCCATAAGCCCATAAATGTGTTTTCTAACCATTTCAGAGCGTCATTATAACGACCGGGGTGCCTTCAACGGTCATATAACTTCACCAGGATGAAGTCCAATTCTGTGTGGACTTGCTATTCCAACAAGGTTCAAATTCTACGAACCTGCCTCCTACAAGGTTCCAGTCTACGAAGTCTTCCATCTGGTTTCTGTAGATTCTTGTAGATTTTCTAACTTAGCTTTCTTTTTATTGAGCTTCCTTGCCTTCTTTCCTGTTATCTGAGTCTCTCTAACTGTTTCTGGATCCTCTTTCCATTTTTATTCTTATCTTCCCCTAGCGTAGTGGCTTCACACTGTTGAGGTGCCCTCAAGGATTTTGAAGTTAATATCCCTTTTCTTAACACTTACTAAGTGGGAGTAGTTCTTTCTTGAATAGATAGGTTCTTCAAGCCTTCTTGCATTCTTTCAACCTTTATAGCTAATTCTCTTTCTTTCTGTCCCTCCTGCATTGTTACTTTGTTCTGTTGCTTCGACTTATCCTCTCGCTCTTCTATTAGTCGGTCTATTTTCCTAGCTATGAAATTCATCAATTCTTGCTTTTTCTTTATTGTAGCTTCTTCCTTTTCTTTCCTTATGATCCGATCCTTCCCAATCCAAGTCTTACCTAACAACAGTGGGAAAGGGGCGTTGTCCCCAACAAACTAAATGACTTCAAATTCTTCTTCAGTGGATGTTCCATGAACAATAATAGGTACATTAGTAACTCTTCCACATAAGGTTATCATCTTTCCCTTAAATAAGCCTATCCTTCCCAACGAAAGTACCATAGTAGGCTTTCCCAAAATGTCCCAAGTTTCTTCTGTCATAATATTCACTTGTGCTTCTTCATCCAAGACACAGTCTATGTTGAAGCCTTCTAATCTTGCACTTATGTTGTGTTTTGCTTTCAGGCTTTCTGGTAAACTGACATATTTATGAACATCCATCGTTTCTTTCAACTGTAATATCGTAGTCTGAATTTTCTCTGACCCTTTCTCTTTATGGCTTTCTATCATGCCCTTAGTCTCTTGACTTTCTTCATATTTTTCTTGTCTCATGTTCATCCCTTCAAATTTAGCAATAATCCTTGGACAATCCTCAACCTCATGACCAACAACCTTACAAAAAAGACAAATAGGGCCTACCTCAAGACATTCCTTAGCAAGATGTCTCATCCTTTTTGCAATTATAACACTATGTCAATCCTCGTTTTCTTTTAAATGTTCCCCAATCTTTTCTGTACTACGCACTTCCCCCAGGATCATAGTGTTGGATCTACAATCTGCAAAAATTCTTTCTAGGTTCCTGCATCCACTTATTAGTCCAAAAACTCTTTCTATGCATAGGAATAACATATCTTTCTTCATTTCCATTAAATTTACTCAAATCAACTCTTTCTTTCAATTGCGCCCTAGCCTTTAGACTAGGAAAAAATCTATTAAACATAATTAAGTTCATGCTTTCAAAACAAAAAAATTCACTTATCTTTCTCTTGCCAAAGCACGAAGCTTGCTTCTTTAGGATCTTACCTCTTTTCATCAGATTAGCTTACTTTCTTAGCACAAAGCTTCACAAGTCAGGTATAGTACTGCGCACTTCAACAACAGATCTACGCATGAAGATTCTCTTTTTCTTTACTTAAGTTCCCAGTAATCACAGTTCTGGTCCCAATAACAGAACCATTTGTTGGGACAAGGGCAGACCCAACGTTCAACGCTTAACAACGCACCAACAAAACCCTGACTACCGTCCCTTTCGGCAACACCTGTGAAGTAGGCGAAGTCTCACTCGAGGTAGAAGCAGGGGGGGTTATAGGATGCATGTGTCTGTAACCATGTTGGGACACGAACCTGTGATAAGAGTACTTCGTAGAATGTTTTGTTAACGCTTAGGAAGTGATATGAATTAGTTTATTAACCCTATTAACTCTGCATAACATAATCAAACATAGATCGGTGTAGTAACATCAAATAATTATATTCCCTGAGCACTTAGCATTGTAAGTTAAATATAACATTCATTTACCCTTAAAGTACTTAAGCAACAAAGGATCTATCTATTACACATCATAATCAAGCACTAAGAAGATTCATAATAGAAATAACACAACACAAATAAAACCATGAGACACCATATATACGTGGTTCACCCCAGGGTGGGGCTACATCCACAAACTGCTTCGCCTCTTTATTATTCGCCAAAATCTTACATTCATTCACTCCTGTGCACTAAGCCACAGAGTCGAGCTTAGCACAAGCATGGAGATATGCGCACTAAGCACTAGATCCTCCTTCCAAAACTAGGTTAATGCACAAAGCCAACTCTCTATCAAGCACAAAGCCTTAACGCACATACATTCCTTTGCACAAAGAAACCCTAACTACTTTCACTTAGCTACTTCTACAATACATTGTTCTTTATTTATATTTTACAAACCCTTACAATAAGGCTTAAAGATGGGAAACCCCATGGGCCAACATCCCATAAACTCATTACAAAACCCTAGAGGACCCTTTACTGGGTCCACTTAACCCTCAAAATCAGTGAGATCCACGATCTCAGCTTCACATGGGCGCTTCTTCTTCAACCAACGTGTTGAAGTCCAAAAGTGGGCCAAAAATAGCCAAATTTTCCCCAAAAATTGGTCGAGGGCCAACACCTGGTAGATATAATACATCCTTAATCTTCATTGGGGTCCCTGGATCAAGTTTGTAATTGGACTCTCCTACTCCTTTGATAGGGTACTGGTAATCATCTCCAAGTGTAACTTTCTGGGGAAATTTATTTTTTGTAAGACTAGAGAGAATGTCTCTATGACCTATCATGTGCTTGGAAGCACCACCATCTATGAGCCAAGTATCCTCACTAGGTGACATTGATCCTGAGAGGGAAGATATTAAGACATAGTCTTGAATCTATTCTATTATCATCTTTATGGGTATCTCTTCATCTTCAACTGTATGGGC